>OY735225.1:51631386-51641386 GCA_963457665.1 Thysanoteuthis rhombus | reverse complement strand
ATATATATACATATACATGTACATGTATATCATTATATAAGCATATATAATTATACATATACATATACATATTAATATATATACACATATATCCACGTATATGTATATGTATACATACATACATATACATCCCGTATATATGTATATACATAGATAAGCATTTATATGTATATACATATATACATATATGTATAATCGCACGTGTATATACATAAATATATATATATATATATATATATATATATATATATATATATATATATTATGTATATATATATGTACATATATACGTACGCACATATATATATACTTATAGATATATATATATATACACATATATCCATATAAGTATAAGTACACATATATAGACATATATATACACTTATATATCCATATATTTTCGTATATACATCAACAATTAGATTCACATAAATATACATATATATATAAACACGTATACGCATACATATATGCACATATGTTTATAAGTATATATTATATATATATATATATATGTATGTATATATACATGCATTCGCATATATATACACACACACAGTTATGTACATATTCTTATTTTTCATTCTCTATTCTATTCGTGTCGTTTGAATTGAGTGATATATCAATCAACAGTTTTTTATTCATAATTTATCTGGAGTCCTATATATAAACATGTATATATTTACATACATCTACACACGTATACATATACAAATAGAGAACAGAATGAAAAAAATGTGGTTTTTGTGAATATAAAGACACTAAATCAACTGATGTTGCACGTCACACTCTTTTGCACTGTGTATCAGTTGATTTTGTGTCTTTATATTCACAAAATCCACATTTTTTCATTGTTGTTTCTTTCTGTATGACTGGTAACCAATAAACACTAATAAGAGTGACAGACTTTTATATAAAATTTATATCCATGTATATAATGAGCATATATTTAAATATTTTCTCTTTTTGTTAGTTCGGGCTCAAATGGGATGCTCTGATTTATTAGTTCAATTTCTTGTTATTACCATAACTCTTATCACTTCATGTCTGATCACAGCTTAGATTCGTCAGAAATATAAAATCAGGATACATGAATTATCAAAAATAATATACTGATCTATACATAAATAACCCCTTAATTTTTTACAGGTATATGATAGTATATATAAACATATATACACACACCATTATTTCCCTGCTTTGATGATTAAAAAAAGTAATTAATTAAATTTAGTTTGAGCATTTCCACCATCACTAGTTTTTGTAGCTGTAAATCAGTAATTTATGAATATATGTTATTCTTTTTTACACTCTATTATAATACTTCTCTCCAATTTTGACCTTGATTTTTCATATTAGATTTCTTATATTAGACCTGAATAAATACAGAACCTTTCCAAGATGATTTGCTGGTGGCTTAGTGACATGTGCTTCATGTATCTATCTGATAAGATAATGTTCCTTTAATATCAAGTTCTATGTTTAAAACTGTAGAAACTAATGATCACCATTGCCTGATGTTGTAGACTGAACGTAACAGGTTTCATCACTAAACAACTGAACTCAATCAAAATACTTGCTTGATGAGTGCTTGATCACATTAGTCTTGTTATAATAAGATTCATTGGTAAACCCTGCTTGAAACATTTTAGTTGACTCTTTTTGTAACTAAATATGTTCCCTTTAAGTCAAGGTTTTTTGAGGAGTAATATTGATACGAATGTCATGGCTTTGTGAACAAAGATTTTGAGAGGGGTTTCCACTACTATAGGAACTTAGATGACAGCCGGTACACAGAATAGTCCTCTATCCTCAACATTTTAGTTTTAAGATGAAGTGCAATCAAGGGCAATGAAGTCAACATCTAAATTACTTCTCCATCGGTGTATCTTCCATAGTTAGCAACACGCAAATCAATTTTTTTGTGATTACATAGATTTTTTTCCTCATTTATGATATTTTTGTTCATTCATAATTTCATAGTAAGAAAAATCCATAGACTTCATTCGGAGGTCATAAACAGGAGTTCAGATAAGCCTCTAAAATAAATTACACTCTTTTGGGGTTTGGATAGGCTTATGAAATTAGTACCCTTAGGCCAGTAGGATGCAAGATGTGTTTTCAAGACACTTTACTAGTAAAATAGCAACTTTGACATACTCTATAGAGACTACTCTATAATTAGCATTTAATAGTTATCTCCCTTGACAAATGCTACAGACATGGCATTTTATTTTCCTCTCCTTGTGATAAGTTGATCTGTAGATTTAAAACTTCCATAGTTTTTTTTCTTATGAAAAAAAAATCAACTCCATCGATGGCTCCATTATATATAAGTCTGCATCATCATTCTCTGTTTATAACCTCTTTAACAGTGTCCTGTTGTTAGGAACACACAGACAAATGTTTGTAAGACTCATTTCTGGTTTGCCAGCACGGTTGAAATTAGCTGAAATTTGCTCTGCTTATGGCACCTGGTATTCCCCAATGGTCAACCATCTACACACTGATCATTACTTGATTTTAGTGATATAACAAGAACCAATGCGTCCAATGTGAATTGGCTGTAATCTCTTAGCACAGGGGATAGGTTCCTTAATCCTAGTCCCCGCAGTGAGTGATTAGTGGAATGTATGGCATAGAGAATCAATTTAATAGTATTTGGTATGATTTAACATTAGATTGAACCACTGTCTACCAAACCAGAGACAAGCACTCTACCACTGGGCCACAGTAATCGGTGATGGCACTGTTACCCTCATTGTTCCAGTAACAAAGCTTCCAGGAATGCTCCTCCCTAAACCCAGTGGCTTTGAAAAAATAAGCCAATAATAGGCAGAAAGCATAAAAGAATGACTGTGTCATGTCTAAAGGTTTCATCTCATGTTCCTCAAGTGGCATAAATAGATTCAATGCAGATGTCAGGTTTTTGCTACTTTACAATAAACAGGTGAGTGAAGATCAGCAGTTGTAAACAATACTAAGACTTGCATGTAGAAACTGATGAAAAATGATGAACTCAGAGATGAAAACTGCCAAATGTATGCATCACTGTTTCTTCATATCTATCAATCCAAGACTGTTCATATCAATCTGTTCTTCTCTAGCCCTCTTTGCTTCTTCATAAATCATCCTATTTTCATCCAATTCAATACATGCAAATACTTTCTGAGATTCCAGGAAATTCTTTAATTTGTTATGGCCATTGGGTCTTTTTTGGCTCGAGTACAATGTACTCCTGCATCTCACTTCTGATAGACCCCAAAGATTATCATTATCTTTGGAAGGAAACTAATCCAGCAGTCATTCTGGATATCCTGACACCAAGTATTCTCTTGTATTCTCATACATACAGTGATGAAGGGAGTGCAGAGCAGCCTGCTTAAGGAGTGTAGCTATCAGGTCAGTGAAGAAAACCTTTGTAGCTGGATTTTTTTTTAATGCATTCTCTAAGTCAGTGCATTTTAGGGGTCAACTTAGGGGTAATATTTATAGCAACAACACACCTTCCTCAATATTCTTGCTACCATCAGCCATGCAATGGCCTAGAAAGTCCCTCCCTTTCTTTTATTCTGTAATTCCCTCAATATTGACTCGAGTGCTTTTGGATGGTCCCTCATGCACAAATTGAAGTCTCAGTATTTTTTTTCCATTTCCATGGCCACAATCTGACAGAATCTTTTTACATCGTTTATAACAACCACAAGGCATATGAGAAGTCTTTGTTTAAGAGGTACAAAGGGGTATATTTACCCAAAAGTTCATTCAGATAAAAGCACCAGTACTAATTTCCAATAAAAAATCTTTTCATCGATCACGTATATACAGTACAAATGACACAATAAAAGGAAAATTTTTTACTGCCTTTCTTAGCAGCAAAAATATCAATTGCATGAATTTTCCTGTTTTGTTTGATTTAGGAGGGTAATTGCCCTGCCGTCCCTATGCCCAAGGCTTATTCTCCAATGAATAACCTTATCCAGTTGACTTATTTGGAAGGAGCGAAATGTCATTTATTTTTTTCTTTGCATTTGCATGATCATCCCAGGCATCTAGCAAATGAGACTGAGTGACAGCAAGTCTCCTCAGATCTCCGAAAGCATGGATGCAAAATATAAGGCAAATATTACACAGTATCAATGGTATTATGACTAAGAGGCCGTTCACTGAATCTTTGTTACAGTTATGGAGCTTGGATGTTACAGCCAGTGGTAGTCTTTCGATTCCCCAGGTAAAGCGTTAGTCTTATAGTCCAGCATAAATGGTAACTTCACCAGCACTTGAGCTGGTAAGGAGAGTCTCCAACCTTTCTTGAAATTCCTTTCAACCACACCATTTATGCCCATGGAATGGTTCCCTTATTGTGATGACCTCATTCAGAACTCTCCCACCACTTGTCAGCAGGGGATTTTTATAGTTTTACATTTGATCAATTCCTCTATCTTCCTCACCTACCATCATGGCTCATTGGTAGAGTGCTTGTCTCTCATTTGGTAAGTCAATGGTTGTCAAGTCATACCAAAGATTCTTAAAATGGTGCTCAATGCTCCTCTACTAAGCACTCAGCATAAAGAGTAGGATTGAGAAAGCCTTGAGAAGGATCGGTTATATCACACGGTACTAGGGTGTCAAATACCCTGCACTGAGTTGCAGGAATATGGACTTAAAATTATCGTCTGTGGTCTTCAGGAATGGCTGTGACCACTTTCTTTTCCTTATGCATAATAACCTGCTTTATTGAATGAAGTACTTTCATGTTTATCATGATTATTATTATTAGTGTGTGGCCCATTATGTACAATGTTGTAAAATTGGGAATGTACTTTTGCCATCATTGGTAATTCACGCCTATCATATTATAATGAGGGAATGGTGGACCCTAAGATAACAATCTGGATCCAAAATAGCTAGATCAAGCTCCAAATTAGCTAAATTAGCAACACTGGTTATTGCAGCTCATTCATTATAAGGTTGGCTTTCTTGGACCCAACAACCACGTTATTACTGAAGATACCTGTTTCAGGTGGAATGTATTTTTCACTAGATTTTAAATAAAAAGTAAGAAATATTTTTTCCAAAATCCCATCAAGTAAATATCAAATTAACTGATTTTGGTCAAATTCTCTATTTCTATAACAGATGCTTTATATTTTCATTACTGAGTCGAAATTTTTCCCTAGGCAGGCAGATATCAATCATGGCATAAAAGGAGTCATTTTGGATGAGAAAAATTGAGAAATGGTTTACACCTACTTTAAGTATGCAAAAATAATTTTTATTTTTACGACAAACTTTATGCTATTTTTCCTGAAATTTCAAAGGAGGTATTCTAATTATTGTGATCAGTTTTAGATCTATTTTATTAAAAAATGAGCGTGGTCATTGTTATCATTCGTTTTTTGAGATTATCTAATTGAGATCAGCAACGTATAAAGTGAGTGAAAAAAGGACCCAAGAAGTTCACTTGAACATCCTTATACAGTTTCAAGTTTGACAGAATTTGGAGCAAAGATTGAAATATTAAAAAATTAAAAAAACCTTTAACAAGATTGAACATTAAGATGAGTTGGATACTTTTTCACTCACTACAAATAATTTCATGTAGACATATATCTTAATATGAAGGAAAACATAGAATGTCATATTTTATGTATTACAGAACATTGGTTTTTATATGTATGTATATTGTTATCTTTTATACTCCGGAACTGAAAAGGGGGCAACTGCATTCTAAGGCACTGTTAATGAGGGTGGGGTGTGTGGAGATACAAGCGGTTTGGTTTATTATTACAAGTAATTGTATGTTCCGTGTGTTGTTGTTGAAGCATCTATTTGCATCAAAGGGTTAATGTCAGCTTGTTAAGTAAGTAATAAACAGATGCCTTGCATTGACACAGCTCAAATCATACCTATGATTAAAGTACATCAATGCAGGTGCACTTTAACAACCCACTTACATACCTACCAACCAGATTACATCACTATCATTCATTGGTTTAGCTTAGTACATGCATAAGACCATCAGTATTTGGGGGACCTAGTGAGGAGTGAACTCACTACAGCTTTAAAGGTTGATGAGATTAGCTCGCTGTTTCACATCAAGGAACTAAATAGGTATTTACTCAGCTTAGCTTGGTTATGGCACAAGGACATGAGTGTGGAGCACTCAGTGAGGACTGAGAACTCATTACAGTTGAAAGGGTCGGCAAGATTGGCTTAGTAAAAACTATTTCACAGAAAGGCATCTAAATAGGTAATTACAAAGCTTAGCTTTGTTATGGCAGAAGGCCACAAGTGTAGAGCATTCTTTGAAGATTGAACACATAACAGTTGTAATGGCTTTGAGAGTAGCTTGTTAATCATTGTTTAAGAATGAAGCCACAAAGATGTTTTCATAATTACTAAGCTTAGCTAAATATCATATGAGTTCATGGGATACAATTAAAAGTAGTTTAGCAGTATCTAACCTGATAGTTAATTAGATGGATGACCCTTTTGAACCTGACTAAATAAAGCTTAGTAAATGAGTAGATGAGAAACTGATTAGAATACCAGCTGCTGTGAATTTTGACCTTAGGCCAGACAAAGCAGAATTTGGGAACTAAAAACATAAACCTTCAATTTAAGGCAGTTGTTTTGAAACTTTTAAAGCTCAAGGATCCCACCTGGGAGAGAAATATGTTAGTGGACCCCTATTTTTAGCATTTAATTTCTAGATGGTGATTTATTAACTACAATAAAAAGCAATTCATGATCTTTTAAAAATCATATTTATTCAAAAAGGATTATATTTATTTGAATTCTAATAAATGGTGCAAATCTGTATATAGCAGTGCGCTGGATGATGTTGTTTCTCTGCCACAAGATATGCAATGTTAGGTTCATGGGAAACATCCCTGCAGACCCGCAAACATTATTTGAGAGCCCCTTATCCGAGTTCAGTAGACCCCAAGTTTCAAAAACATTGATTTCAGGGATTGTTCCATTCTAAGTATACCATTACAATCCCATAATCCTCTCTGCGTGGTGATGGTGATAGGGTTACAGATTGAATTCAATGCAGTAGAAATGGTATGTGAGCATAGCTTGCTAACCGTTGTTCCACAGAGTGGTACACGAAGCTTAGTTAATAAATAGATGAGAGACCGTTTAGAAATAACAGGTACACTGCAACTTGTGGCTTTGTGCCAGACGAGAGCGAATCTTAGTAGCTGAACAGGTGGGTGACTGTTTAGATGCAACTGGAACCAAAGCTTCCAAGAGGAATTTCAAAAGGAGGTGCAAAGCTCACACTGCACAAACACCCTCATCCTTTAGTTACCCAGTTTACATCTGTTATAACCCCTTTAGGATACCCTACTATAATCATATGTTGGTAAAAGATAGAGTGAACCTATTTTATTAATGGAGATATTGTATTGTAAGTAAAAAACCTACAGTTCAAGAGAGTTGTTCCATTCTACTTCTATGAATCCTGTAACCCAGTGCAGGGTTGTTGGGATACCACGGATGATTTCATCATGGGATCTGTCAAGGGTGAATCTGATGTAGCCCATCTTTCTTCAGGCAGTTTTGGAAACAGAATTGTCCACCTCTTTCACTGGTTACTGACCCTGGTTAGAGAGCCTGGTCTACCCTACTAGTTACCAACAGCTAAAAGAAGAGATGGATTCCTGAGGGCATTTGTGCAATCTGAATGCAAACTGTCTCAGTTGGACTTCGGTCTTGGCTCACCAGTGCTATAAACTGTGCCGTTCAGTCAATCCACACTTCCAGTCATTCCAGTGCATTTATTCAAAACAGTGGTACCCAACCTTTCATAAACTAGTTTAATATTGACAATATTGTTAAGGACTTGCTGATGTGGAGTGGTTGAAAATCGCAACCAGAATATTTGAAATAAGTCAACTATAAGTCATTTATAAGTAGCTAATATACTTCATTTTGTTTCTTAAAGGAAAATTCTCTTTACCAAAATGATTATTAAAACTACAGTGGAGCAGCTGACAGATATTGTTTCATGCCAGCAGATCATATAGTTTCCTCACGGCCTGGTAGCACATGCTTTGCGGCCTGGTATCAGTCCACAGCCAAGTGGTTGGAGACCACCAATATAAAAAAAACAAAAAAGTCCTAAATGTCAGACATGAGGAAACCAAGTAAATACACTCTAACCCTAACCCTTGTTTGTTGTCAGCAGAAGAGGAAATTTGAGTCTCTTGAACTTCAAGGGTAAAACCCTTTGAATACTTCAAACATGTCGCGAATACTCCGACAATTTTTCTGAGTGCTCTAAAGAGCAAAAAAGCAAATCTGTTGTGTCAATCAATCACATTTATCAACCCACCACTGTGACATGGTTTCCAATTTGGATATTTTTTTTAATTTTCAAGATTCCCAGACTCAAAAAAATTGAAAAAGACATTTAAACTGGCAATACTCCAGTGGAACATCAATCAGCATATCACAGATATAAAATTCAAAGTTTTGCTTTTTAAGGGAGAACCCTGGTTGTTACAAGATGCAAGGGTTGAAAATAATTCACAAATATTTGTACTGTATGAGTCACTATTTAAAAAGAATGATATCAGGTTGTTCCATATGAAATGTGGTTTTTGAAAAAGTAAGATGAAGGATGACATAAACAACAAAAAATGGTGAAGATTTGATTAAAATATGACTTGTTTGAAGCAATAACATTTTCCCTAATCATCTTCTGACGATAAAATACCATCTCTACAAAAATCTTCTAGGTTTAGTGGTGAGAAATTCGGTAAAAGCACAATTTATAGCTCCCTTATCATAAATCCTTTTATTAAAGGTATGAAGTTCAAATTGCTTGAAAGATGATAATCCCTAAGAGAAATGTCAGGTGAATATGGAGGATGCTGCAAAACTTCAGGTCTTAACATCTCCAGAAAGGCTTGAAATGTTGTTTGTGGGTTATTGGCCGCTGCTGTTGATGATTCTTCTTTATAGGCCTCCTTCAAGGTTCATTATTGGTATCCATGTTTCCAGACCTAAACCAATTTAACGATGCTGAACAGTTTGCACTTTGTTAGTGTTCACTGCTAATGCTTTGTTGATGTTATCAGCAGCTTGAGCAGCATTTAATCCAAGTTTGAAATCATACTTGGAAAATTAGTCTTCTAACTTCTTCTGCGCTCAAGAGTTCAAAAAACTACTATAATGACAAATGACTATTTATTTTGCCAGATTAGGTGACCTTCAGATTAGATGAGACTTCAATTTCAGCCTGAATTTCACGGGTTTTTTGCTCACTGTTTAATCACTGTTTTTGTAAGTGGCCAATTGGACGACCCCAATTATTTTTTTTTGTTCTTTGGATGCTCCAAGTACCGTCTTATCCACCAATATACATAGTATATCACTAGTTACACTGAATCTATTGAAACAAATACAATTTTTAAGTTGTTCACTTTTAGCTTTATTCTCCATGGTACAAACTGAAACGTCTACGTCCAAATGCCAGACAAATATAGCTGTAGCTGATCCTCTCACTATAAACTGTCTTCAACTTGCCAAAAAGTACCAGATAGGGTGTTGGAAAAAATGGGGATGGGGCAGAAGCCTTTCCTCAAGCTCCCCGAAGGGAGCGATGAAGCAAATACTTTTTCAGGAAGAGATATTACCTCATTTAGACCACACCTACCTTTGTTGCTAGGGATGGCCTCAATGGTGGGAGAGGAGATATATATTTTGCAGCGGATAGATATGAAATAAATCAAGATAAGATTTTGGGGAAAACAAGTACAAAACCTCAAGATAAAAAAAGGACTATCCCCTTCTCCCCACAAAAGCATCTGTATATATTGAAGGAATGGAAACAATTTTGTGTGTGCCAAAGTTTCTGGCAGTCTTTTTTGAAAAGTAGAAACTAAATACTCAGTTTTTATACAAATTTTAGCCAGAAACTTTTACAAACACCTAACAGATAAAAATTTACATAATCTATTCATATCATAATATATAGATTCAT
>OY735225.1:51611386-51618886 GCA_963457665.1 Thysanoteuthis rhombus | reverse complement strand
ATGCAGATAAGTTGGGTTGTGTCCTTTCGGGCTGTTTAGTGGTAGCAGCAACAGATCTTAGTTACTGATTTCAAAATAATGGAGAATATTATCATATTTTTGTTTTGTAGATTCAGAAATATAGTTTCAAACCTACCCTAATAAAACATCTGAAGTGAAGAACCATTTTCTTGGGGTAAAACATAATTTTCAGGGGAAAAAATTACTTCAGCTATTTAAGGCATATTTTTTATTATATAAAAATCCTGAGTGTCTCAGCAGTATCTCACAATTAGATGCTTGCCACACCTAACTGGACGTGTCCATTTTTTTGAGCTTTAAAATATATTTTCTTTTATTTGAGTCATTCTGAGAAACATCAGATATTTTGAGGTTAAATTTTCAATGGAATCCCAACACCCATCCTTGATGAGAGATATATTACACGAACAGCCATTTCATATATGGACTGCTTTTTAGATCTTTATTTTTACCAAGTTTTGCAGATAGCATTGATGGGTGTGTGGGGATACATTGTATACCTACTTCTCAATTTTCAGGTTTTTTGCATGTTTACTGTATACGTAGTCCTCTAAAACCCATTTGCATTACCATGTCTCTATTCTCGAATTTACCTAATTCTAAATCCAGGCATTTATCTATCAAAGTGATTTCAGTTGGAAAAAACAAGACAATGTTTGAAATCAAAAGCAACTTACATACACAGGTCTTGTTAGTTACTCAATAGAAATTGTTACATGACCAATGTCTTTTGGAAAAAAGGGTGATCAAAGAATAAGTTACTTCTCTTGCCTTTTGTTGGGTAGTGATCAATAAAAAAGTTGGAATTCTCAAAATATAAGCCTGAATGCTGCTGGACAAAAACTAAGGGACCAACTTGACATGAAATTTCCAAATCACAAGACATGATAAGGTGTAAATGCTTGAAATTTCAGTCCTCTAGCTCCTTTGATGCAGTTTATGTGTATGATACATAGCCAGCCAGCCAGCCAGCCATATCATCTTAAAAAGTGGAGAAACTTATGGTGACAGTTTTGGTTGACAGTTTTGGATAAAAGAAAAAGATGTCAGGAATAAAAAAAAGGTGAAGGAGAAATAGAAAATAATGATAGGTAGATGGATTGAATGATATATGATATAATTAGATCTTTTTTATTGAGTAGTTTTAAAGACTTGTAGACATCTTTGTTTGACTGGATTAATTGTTGGTTTGAACATCTAATTGAATGGAATGAGTGAAAATCATTAATTAATTGCCTTGGGATAAAATTATTCTTGTTTATTATAAATCTACATTGTTTTTGTCTTAATTAATAAACCTTGTCTGACTATTTTAAGAGACAATTTTAGGAGTTTCTTCATGTAAACTTTCTTTCTATATAATTACCCCCAACTCACCCTATCATATATGTATGTGTGTGTGTGCATATATATATTTATACATATTATATATATATACACACATATATATACATATATTATTGCACCATCCACAGACAGCTGTTTTGTTGTATTACAACTCATCAGTGTGGCTATAGACAATCCACTATTCCATCCAGTTCCACGAGGCAGGATTGAAACCTTCACTTCAGACTCGGAGGCCAGTATCCTACCACTGAGCCACGGAACTGGACAATCAGTAGGGCTGAATTTAAGTGATGTATTTATTTAGCTTAAATTCCTCATCCACCAGAGTGCTCTCTCTCTCTCTCTTTATATATATATATATATATATATATATATATATGAGATTATTCGTTATATTATATGGAACCTCTATTTGAAATTACGGTGCTTAGGGCAAATCATACATTCACCGTGTAATAACAGGAGATCATTTCAGGATGATCATTGGTAGGATGAAGTCCACTGAGGAGATACCTATACCAAAGATTAGCAACATCATCACCTTGCCCAATGTAGATTCTTCATTCATCACAGAATATCACTTCCATCCAATCATCAACACTCCATGATTGCTCTTCTTTGTAACCTTATTTTCTTCTCTTTGTTTGTTGGTGCTGCTTTTCATTGTGGCTTTTCTGTATATAAATTCTATTTCATTCAGCCAATTTCTTATGATTCTCCCACAAACACTGACTGCTGTTTCTGCCAATTTGTTTTTCTCTTGTCTTGTTGTGCAATCTCTATTTCCAAGGCATTCTCCCTTGATTTTACTATCCTGATGTCGTAACGTCTTTTAGCTTTCCCTTTCATAGTGTTTCCATTTTCTTCATACTTGCACTTAACTTTAGAACAACCGACAACTTTTGCCACACTCCATGCTGGGCTTCCTTATCAAAAAGGTTTTCTAATCCTTTCCATGATGTCAATCCTCCAAGTGAGGTGATTCCATATTTTTGGCCATGAGAAGTACTAACTTCTGAGGATATTAAAGGTAGGCTGAAATGAATTGAATGATGGCAGATTTGAAGGTTTCTTTTACACACATATATGCACACAAATACACACATGTGAATAAATATTTGAAACAAGTATAATATATGTGTGTTGGATGCATATTCATTTCAGCTGAGAATAATAAATCGAAATGGGAGATGCTCTGTTACAGTTTTTTCCCACTTGAATTTCATGATAAAGAAATAAGAAAGAAATAGTACTGAGGTTATCATGACATGTAATGCACTGAAACTGATGTTGATCATTATAGGATGCTCCCTAAAACTTGTCTTTTGTCAGACTGGGTTGATTTAAATCAATCAAAATATAAAGCTGAATACTTGCAAAACACAAATTTGACTACCATTTACATCTTGATATTTGACCAATTATTTAAATAGAATGATTCTTTTAATATATGTGTTCGCGTAGGTACAAAAGACTATAGCCTATTGATGAAAAAAAGAATTTATTTTATACAAGTATTTTTCAACATAATCTCTTCCCTTGTTAATGCACTTAATCCAATGATTTTCTATTAATCATAGAGATCAAACATACAGTTTGAATGATGCATTGGAAGAGGAAAAGTCTTATTCTGGGCTAGGAAATAGACCCTTGACTTTACTGTACGATTATGTTTGTCATCTTGTTGCGAATGTGATGCAATCAGCAAATATGAAGCTGGAGTTTCCTAACATCAGTCACTTTCAGACTCTCATTGGTTTCACTTCATGCAATTCTCCTCACTGACAACTAGTTAAAGATGCAGAAAAGTTTTTGGATGATTTCATTGGATTAAAACCGGAATTTCATAAGTGTTTGTTTTATTTCAGATTTTGAACGTCCTAAAAATATGTTTAGAAAAGCAGAAGTGGCAAAAAAATATCAGAAGAATTTTTATGATGTTTCTAATTTACAGAAAGTAATGTTTGTAAACAACTGCCTTGGAATTAGACCGTCATGTGACCAACGTCTTCTGGCAGCATGCTGCATTTGGGGTAATCAATTAAAAAACTGGAAAAAGGTGTGATTTGATTTTTGTTGGGCAGTGATCACTAAAACAAGTCTGGATTTAAAAAAAAAAAAAATCTGAATGCTGCAGGACACAAACTAAGAATCAATTTAGCGTAACTCCCCAGCAAAGAAAACATTACTTGAAGGGGAAGAATTTTCAAAAAACAAAAGGTTTTTCTTGACGTAATAATGAGCAAATGTTAAAACTTTCAACCCACTAGCTCCACTTGTGCTGCCTGTATGCATGATACATAGATATATAGTTAACCAGTCAACCTCCCAGCCACCTAGATGAACCTAAAAGTGGAAGAAAGCTTTGTTGACAGTTTTGGTTTATGTTTTCAAATGGACTTTGTTGAAAATGCTCAAAACCTTTGCATCAATCTGAAATGTATGAGGTCACAGAAAGCTAGGGAAAATACTTTGATGACTGAGTGCTGGGCTATGAATTTATTGGACTAAAACATTATGTATTTGCGTACGTGTGTATATATAACTACACACCCACACACTCAAAAACATATTTATTTTTTCATTTATTTGTCATCATGATATTATAAATATATATATATATATATATATATACATAATGTATAATTTTAAGATGACACAAACACACACACACACACATTATATATATATATACATATGTATAAATAAAGAGAAGGAAAGTGTTAATGCTAATTATGTATATATTAAGTGAATTAAAAATAAACAATTTGAGTTATAATCTTAAGTCTCGGTGAATATAAAAAGGCACCAAACCTTATACATCTGTTCGTAGGTTTGGGATCTCTTTTTCATTCTGTATATCATGTTTGTACAAGGCATAACCTTGAAATTCTAGAGGTTCTTGAGAATCAGTTCTGAAATCATCATAGCACACTCTTGGGGCCTCTAAAGTTGATATTTTTTTTGTGTCTCTTCAAAATTGATTACATCTTTAGACCTCACAAGATGGTCTGGTGCAATTTTTTTACATCTCGCAACATGTAATAAGGAGTTATATCAGATTCAAGTTGAATTCAATCTTGTACAAAAAACTTTCTTTCACTCAGGATTTAAGCATTAGAATCTCATCTATAACTTTGTTGCTAAATTTTGGAGGAATAAAGTTTTTTTTGCTTTTTGTATTGATTATACACCAAATAAAGGCGGGAATGCAGATCACCACGGCCCAGTGGTTGAGTTCTCATCTCCAGTTGGGTCGGTCATGGTTCAATCCACTGCCATATCATACTAAAGACTTTAAAAATTGGTTCTCAAGGTAAGGTTCAAGGAGCCCCTTCCCAAGGCTAAAGAGTTATGGCCAAATTGTATCTAATACACCACTTCACATGAGATCAAGCAAGTTTGAGCCTGATCAGTACCTAGAATACCAGATGCTGTAAGTAAAATGAAGCTTTGACAGGCCTAGCAAAGAGAAGTGGGTCTTATTAACAATCACTCATGTGAACCTGCAATACCCCTGATGAGGATATGAGATCCATACAGATAGTGCTACCTCACCCACAGCTCTTCTTTCCTGATCCACAACCACCTTGAAGTGACTACAGTTGTCTTAGCAGCCAACTGGCTCCTGCAATGCCCATTGAATAGCAAATCCTGCAGAGGGACTGTTCCACAAAGACTTTCAATAAGTTGCAATAAGATGCTGCATTTTCATTAGTGCACACATTTTTCATCAGAAAGTTCCATCCTGTTGTTGCTTTATATCATGCTGTTTTCTGGCTGAAAAATTATTTGGTCTTCAAATTGCTGGAATTCTGACTTTAACAGCAAAATAACCTCTTGATAAACGTGGAATTGGGATGAAGTGGAAATCATTCAAATTCATTAAACATGTTTAAAAGGCTTAAATGTTATCGACTGGCACTTAATCTTGTTCTTAGAATGTTATCTTTAAGCAGTCAGTTCGGAAGCTTGTCAAACAATTTCTACCTCTGCCAATAAAGTTGGAGAGTTTGCTGGTTTGTTGGTTCTCACTAACCATTCGATATCTTCATGAATTTCAATTACATTTTGTAGAATCACAGGCTATGCATGGGCTGAGGAGCAATAGATTAAATTTTAGAGATCCAACATTTTTTCATGATTCTGTTCACATTATGAAATAGGACAACTTTTCAGTATTACTTAGTGGCTCACCATGCCTGTAGCTTGAGGGAGCCCACAAAATCCTATTCCAGTACTGTATAGGACATATAAACTGCATGCAAGCAAAGAAGAAGTGGTTCACTAATCAGATTTGGATGAATTTTCTTCTCAAACAAGATAATGTATTTTCATTATCCCACTTGTAGATGGCAGCTTAGAAAACTTGTCTGAAAATTTTTCATCCGTTAACAAACACTAAAATTATCTGTCTAGTCCAACCCATGACCAAACAGATCATCTGGGTGCCATTTTTTGCATCTCTTCTCCAAGTAATAAGTGACAGTTTGTGCTGAGTCATATGATAGAGCAGCAAGGAGCAATCTCTGACCTGACCTACTGGAAGAAGTGGAACCAGTTTGCCTTGGGGTATCCATTCCCAGTTTGGAATCAGAGTTTTCCGTCTCATAGACTGGTTATTAAACAAGATTAGAGATCTCAGTCTACCCTACTACTTATCCATAGCTCCAGCAGACCGAGTCGAGAAAACCAGTCTTCACGCCATTCATTTTGTGATAATGAGTGTAGTGACAAAAAGCAACAAGAATATGAGGAAAGTAAAACTCATCAAAAATTAATAATAATGACCATGTTACACCCTAGAAATTAGGACAACTTGAGATTTAATTACTACATTAGAAAAAGAGACATCATTTAACTCTTTGAAGACTCCTGGGACTTATATATATATCACAAAGTTTCTATGACTGCTGGGATATGTATGTCCCATAGATCTCTTCTAGAAGTGTACTTGCACATTTCAATTCAGGCATTAAGAACCTGAATAATTTAGTCTTGAAAGGACTAGAATATCAGCAACAAGAAGTGGCATATTTAAAGAATTAAGAATATCATCTAATTGAGTTGAGGGATTCTTCTTGCTACACAGAACTTACTGTTGTCTGATTGGGATGAATAAATCTATACTCTGCGATTAATCAGAATAGCCATCTGCCCTTTTATTCCTCATCTCTCAAAATTCACGATTCCAAAATTTTCTCCATTACCGGAACCTTTTAGATGGGTTTCTATTTCTTGCATTTCATTTCCTGTTTCCCTTGCCAACATGGATTCAACAGATAAGCAATATTTTTCCAGTGATTAGAGAGCTAATCAGAAAGACCATTAAAATTTATTTTTCATTGAAATCAATATGGTCTGATGCTTAAGTCAACAAAATGTATTAAATATCTATCTACAGGGTCCTCCAATCCATTCCACTCAGGATTTTTGCTGAATTACAGTAATGTAAATAATTACTCAATTCAGTTCTGTAGATCAGTGGTCCCAAACCAGTGGGCCTTGGACAGGGCTGGAAAGTATGGCTTATCATGCTGTGAGGAAACAATACAGTTTGAGGATATTTCTTTGTGAAATGAAATCAAAAATCCTTTTCATGAATCTTAATATAAAATTGGTTAGATGAACCTTTTTAGAAATTAAATCTAGTATATTAGCCACTCAAATGGAGTAATGGTTAGTATATCTGTCTCTCACGCAGAAGGATCCGGATTCAATTCCTGGTATGGTGCTGAAACATGGAAGACTCGTCATTCAGATAAATTTCCCTGTGCACTCAGCAACTCACTCTTAGCTGTATAATTAGGGCAGAATAAATAGGGATTGGAGTCACGCCCCCTGCTATTCAGAAAGCTTGTAGCAAATGAAAGAGGAGCCTTTGGATGTCTCCAACTGCGGTCAGCCCATGTTTGTAAGTGACATAATTGACTTATCACCTATACTCTAGTGGTCATTAACATCCCTTAACTACTTTTGCAAAAAGATGTTGGTGACCCCTGATTTCAATCAGCCATTCTCAACCAGGTTTTGGCCATGGTAGTCACCAGAGCTTTTCTCAGGCACTAGAGTCCCCTGTCAGAGACGGATACAACTCAAAATCAAGCAATGATAGTCGGTGGTCACCTTTTG
>OY735225.1:51398886-51606386 GCA_963457665.1 Thysanoteuthis rhombus | reverse complement strand
AGAACGCAGCCTGGAGGTGCAGGGAAGGGTAACAGCCCCGGCTCTTTTTGTACCTTAGAAAGAGGAGAGCTTTGGATAACACGATTGATAGCAGGCTGGCAATTTCTTGGAATAGATTTGCAGGTTCATTTAATTTTATGTTCATCTACATCTATATGTCTATCTACCTCATTCTATTCATATCTATCTTTCTCATCCTACTCACATCTATCTATCTCTTTCTTCAAATTTATTTATCTCATTCTGTTCATATCTAACTATCAATCTATCTCAGTCTATTCATATCTATCTATCTATCTCAGTCTATTCATATCTAACTATCTATCTCAGTCTATTCATATCTAACTATCTATCTCAGTCTATTCATATCTAACTATCTCAGTGTTTGTATCCATCTAACTATCTATCTCATTCTGTTCATATCTATCTCTCTATCTCATTCTGTTCATATCTATCTCTCTATCTATCTATCTATCTATCTATCTCAGTCTATTCATATCTATCTATCTATCTTAGTCTGTTCATGTCTATCTATCACATTCTGTTCATATCTATCTATCTATCACATTCTGTTCATATCTATCTATCTATCACATTCTGTTCATATCTATCTATCTATCTATCTATCTATCTATCAATCAACCTATCTCATTCTGTTCATATACATTTTTCAATCTATCAATGTCAGTGCTCATATCTATCATTAGATATTTTCATACTGTAGTGATCTATATGATAAAATTGATTATTATATGCTTAATTTTATTTAATTGTTATCTTCAATGAGCCTTTTCTAAAATATAGAGTATGTATTTCAAATAATTACGTATAAACAATATATATATATATATATATGTATATATATATATATATATATATATATATATATATATATATACTTTGGCAGCATATTTTCTCTAATACATCTTTCATTCATTAATCCAAATTATGACTTGGCTCTGTAAATAGAAATCTGTGACGGTTTCCTGCATCTTTTCGTGTCCAAGTTAGTGGGGCCTGTATGTGAATAGCCCAAAGCCTGTGCAATCAAGTTTCATCGTAAAGTGCCATGTGCGCATGACCAGCCCTTCTTCTTAAACTTAGGTGGGGCTGGCCGTGCGCACGAAGGGTTTGCATGCTATAGCCATCAAGGTGGTGCAAATAGCTATTTTGCTTTTTCACTATCTGCTGGTTATCAGACTTGTTCACTTCTTTTTGCAGATTGGAAGTCAATAAAATCCAGAAAAAGACAGAAGATACTGATGTTCATCACTAAAAATGCCCAAATAAGAAAATGCTGACTTCATCTCTCCTCAGTAAAACTATAGGATACTGTCATAAATTACAAATTCAGACCTTCAGTGGGTTAGAAAAAATTTCTTCTTTGCAAGCGCAGTAAATACATGGAACAGCCTGTTGTCTAAGATAGTCACATCCGAGAATATCAGTATTTTTTTAAAATAATCTCAATTCTGCTTAATTAAACGACCAATTTTCTCATTAGAAACCATAACTAAACCGAAGCTGGCTTAATGACACAATCAAATACTGTCAAGAAAAAACCTATTTCAAGTCAATTAATCTTCAAGAGAGAATCAAAGGAATATTTAAGGAATCAGGATTTTATGCAAGAATGAGAAAATTAGGGATCAGAGTTGACAGTAAAAATGTGGGGTCAGTGGTTGAGCCTTAACTAGAGATTTGGGGGTCTGGGGTCCTCCAGAGAGGCCCTCCAACATTTAATGAGATTAATCAATATATATGCAGCAGTTAAACTACCATTTGTAAAGCTTTAGGGGTCTCAGGAAATTTTCACATAGTCCCCCCTCTGAAAGTGAAAGAGCACTATACATCCTGTTATTTCAGGCAGAAACCTTTCTCTCCCTTCAGAGAATTCATTTTTAATTGCTATGAAAATATCAGGAGAGTGAGAGAGAGCAAAAGAAAGATGAAGAAAAAGGGAAGAAAAAATTAAGAGGGGCTGACAATGAAGGAAGAGAGAAAGAAAGACAAACAGAAAGAAGATGAGAAAAAAAGAGAGAAAGAAACGAATGAATAAACGAATGAACAATGAAGAAAAGCAGATAGAACAAAAATGAGTGGAGAAAGAGAGAATACAGGAAAGCAAGATAGAAAGACAGAGGAAAGAAAGAAAGGAAGAATAAAAGAAACAGATGTTTTGTGCGTGGGGGGTCATTTCACCAGCTCTGAATAAACAAGGAAAGGAAGTAAGAGAAATAAGGGTAGGGGCTCAGAGTAGGTTGTTGGGGTCCTCAGCCACCTCTAATATAAACACTGAGCTCTTTACTCATTAAAATCTTAATTTCCTTTGTCTGTTAGTAACCATCAACTATGAAGTAACTGAAAAAATGGCACTTCATTTTAGAAACTGTCAAGCAAAATTGTCATTAAATCTGTCTACACAGGTTTCTTCAGTTATCAAGTTGATCTGTCTGTATATAAATGGACTGCGCATACAGACTGCCCCAATGGTTCTTGAAGGCTGGAAATTTAAACAAGAAAGAGAAAAAAGAAGTTGATTATTTTTATGCATAAGCATCTCTAGTAGCAATAACTGCCATGAAACTGAATGACTGATTGGTTGACATACTGAAAAATCCCATCACCTCTTGTCTGAAAATGCAAATGAGACAACTCTTGCACCTGTGGTCTGACTTTCAGATTTGTTTTTTAGCATTTACTGTCAGGGATGTCACATGAGAGTGTCAAAGGGAATAGCCATAGCTCTCATAGGCAAGTATCAAAGCTTTAGAAACAGAAATATTCTCTTAAATAAGTTCCCTGCAGGACAAAAACCTCTTTTTTAATCTTTGATTATGGCAGCCATATCTATGCTTTAGTGCTATTTGTTTTGCAGTCATGAGGACTACTGACATTTATGATCAGAAGCAACACAATTAGCCGTGACATTCAATCATCATCCTTGATACACTTGCCTTGACCATCCCACCCTCAATCAAGAAAACAGTCACTGTGGCCGACTGGTAGAGTGCTGGTCTCCAGTTTCATACGCTATACTTCAATCCTGAGTCATACCAAGAACTTTAAAAGATGGTACTCAATACTTCTCTGCTAAAGCTATGGGCTTATGACCCAAATTTTGTTAAATACATTGTTTCTTGTGAGATCAACGCAGTTAAGCAATGTCGAGCCTGGTCAGCACCTAGATGGGTGAACATTGGGGAATACCAAGTGCTGTGAGTTGAACAAAGCCTTGACAGGCCTGGCAAGCCAGAAGAGTGTCTTAGTAACAATTAGCCACATGTACAGAACCAGGGACAGAACAACTGGGAGAATCAAAAGCTTGTTTACTACGATAAGAACAAAATATTATAGACTGATCGATACAAGAAAAGAGGTAAAAGTAGTAGAGAGAGGAAGGATCATGAGGTATACAGAGAGAGAGAAAGGGAGAGAGAGTGAATAAGAGAAACATCATGTAGTGAGATTGAGAGAGTTTGCAAGGAACTGAAGTAGAAAGGTGGGTAGAAAAAGAGTCATCAAAGGAGAAGTAAAAAAGAGAAAAGATGACGAGAGACTGACAGTGATTGCAAGACGGAGAGAAACAAACAATAAGACTGGTAAGTGAGAAGTAAGAAAAACATTGGAGACTTGGAGAGAAAGAAAGAAAAAGATAAAGAGAGGAAGAGAGAGAAACAGAGGGAAAGAGAGAAAAAGAGAAAAGAAGATAATAAAAAGGAAAGAGAGAGAAAGAAAGAAAAAGATAGACTAAGAAAAAATGACGGAGAAAAGAGAGAGAATGATCATAAAACACTCCTGCACATCCATACTTCCCTTATATAAGGTTTCGTTGTCAGATATTGATTCTCCCTCTTCTGAGGAAGAAAATAGTCCTTCCAGTTCGATTTATTGTCCTTAAGCTGACAGGATCAGTAAACTTAGTTCTCAGTACTCATTCATTTTTATCATTTATTGTTCTGTTTATTTTCTACATGCCAGACTGAAGACCAAAAGATGCTTGGTCAAAAATATCTTTTGATTAACATCATTAATCTTCACAGAATACTTTCAATTTCTCGCATCCACTTTCAACTCTTAGTTTCATACAATAAAATTAATGACACAGGGAAAAACTAACGATCAAAGTTTCCTCTGTATAAAGTATATGTAAAGTTTTTGATATTTTTAGTAGACATAATATGGTTTCCTCTTCAGGAGCAGTTTTCAGTGGCCTATGACATTAAGAGCAAGTATATACCACTGTCAATGTTATATGTTAACTATAAATTGAATGAAAATCCGTTCTCATAAAACAAGGAGGTTACTGTAACTTTCAATATTTTGATTTTCAGATTGTCTTAATATATAGCAAAATATCTATGCATTGAAAAAAATTCCTGAATCCATCCCTAAAGCTCAAATGTCATTGGAAGTCATTGAGAACTTTTGGAGATGTGTGAACAAACAAACAAACAAACATAAGTGAATTCACAGATTACATCACCATTTTAGAAATAATCCTATGATTCACCAAAGGTCCATCCATCTGTACGTGACAGCCTACTGCAAAAATTAATTGACAAACTTTTCTTAGAGTACTTCTGGCAGCTTTTTAGCAAATACATTTTGAAAATCACCCTTGAACTATGTTTTTAGGGAAGCTGCCATTGATTGCAGCATTTTTTCTGATATCGTAACTAAAAACATTTTATATTTTATAAAAATCAATGAACATAACAGCATGAAAATTCCTGTATGTACAAATGTGAACCAGGAAAAGAGCTTCAGCTAATCATTTTTTGAAAATCCCTCCCCCCCCAATCATAAGAGGAGATTTACAATTTTGTGTCTGCTTTTTTCCTCATTTCTGAAGAAGCTGAAGCAAAGCAGTATCTTTCGAGACTGAGGAATTCTTTTAAAATTTTCATAAAATAAAAAACAAGAATCGTTCAAATCTTTTAATTATTCAGATATTCAATTATTTTTTTGTACACAGATTGATATGAATAAATAGATATGAAGGTTTACGATTGAAGTTGTAACAAACCTTATAGCCCTGCTCACTCAATGTTAAAAACGGTGTGCAAATGAAAAAAGAAGAGGATTATTAGAGGATAAACAGAAGTAAATAAATCAATTTAAATGTTATTGTAATTGCTTTCAATAAATTGGATTCTTAATTTTTCTTTAATGAGCCATTTTCAGCATTGAGTAGACAAGGATGTGAAATTTTACAATCAGAAAGGTTTTTTATTCCTAAAACTAAAAAAAAAGTCAATAGATAAAACTTTTTGTGATAAGATATATTAACAATGACTTATGTTGTTTGAATATAAATTGCGAATTCACGCGGTTTATCTATAGGAATACTTTTTTTTACAGCTCTTTACCATCGCCCATTAGGGCAGGTATTTCAGCCAGTAACTAAATGCATCTTTATTATAGAATCACTTCCCAAGCTTTTCTAATGAAAAATAGTTTCAAATGATTTTCTTTGAGTACTTTGTCTGTTGCATCACTTTATAAGAAATCATTTCTGTGAATGAAGGTTTGGTTGTATTTGTTTGATCAATCCTACCCATGATATCATGATTTATATAAAGATAGAATTCTATAAAAATACAATAATTGCATGTTTGCATCCAATCTTTGATTGAGAAAAAGATTTCATGATTTTGTTGTATAATTGAATCAAATATTCTGTGCATTTAATCGAGTGCAGATCCAGGAGTGGGGGTGGGGGGACCTGGTGGTCTACTTGGACAAAGCACAATTTTTTAAAATTGTTCCATTGTTACGTATCTATACAGAATCATCACTGGCATGTCATCATAGTTGACAAAGGAGAGAGTACATAAGCATCCATTAGGGCAAACCCCTCCACCATAATTACATTATAAGCCCTAGTTCCAGCATCCAAAAGCTGTTACTCCCATTGTCAATCTTGAAAGGTACAAATCATTGGGTAATTTGTACGTATTATCAAGTAATCATATCCATTCAGTGAACTCAACATTCGTTCTCCAATTTTTTGGACGATTAAAGTGCCACAAAAATAATAGGATGATTTGAAATCAGAATGAATCCAATTTTTTTTTATTGTTAAACTCCAAAACTGGAGTTGACTTTATTTCTCTACAACAACAAGAGGCTGTCTCACTGACTGAGCTAAATTGACAAGTCTATTTAACAAAAATTTATCATAGATATACACATAGGCTTATTTCATTCTATAAAATAGATACATTGATACAAAAAAAAACAAACAATTTTTATAATCTATCATTCATTAAATACACAACACAAAAGTGATTATCTTCAGTCATAAGAGAAGTTGACCCTGCAGAAGTCAGGCTTCTTTTTTAAAAATTTTGCTTCTTTCTGAATAATTGACAGGGGTGTCTGGACAATAATATCAAAACAAAATGTCTCATCACTGTTATGTCATGATAGTTGACAAAGAGAGTAGATAAATGTTTACTTGGATGAACATCTCCAACAGAGTTACTTTCTATTCTCAGCTCATAGCAGCAAAAAGCTGTTCTCTCATTGTCAAGCTTGACGAGGTCCAATCATTCGGTAATTTCTACTTATTATTAGGTAATTATATTGACTTGTTTCACTCAACACTCATTCTCCAATTTATTGGGATATTAGAAAATAGCCACAAAAATTATTTGATGCAGTAAATGAAAAAGCCCTCCCCAACCAAAAAAAAAACAATGTTATGATTCAAAATTATTCATTTATTCATTATTATCTGAAAACAAAAACACTTTAATGGTAGGGAATTTTAATTAATTCAATTTTTGCTGCTGCTTTTTTTTTCTTTTTTCTAATTGGAAACTTTTAATTGATATTCAGATAATTACTTAGTGCATACCAGTCTGAAGACCTAACAATTTAGAAGTAAGAATTTTACCCTCACCCACTGTGGCTAACATTAACACTGATTCTTGCTTAGATTGGATTACAAATGATTAACTCTTAACATCATTAACCACTCCTAATTGACACATAAGTTTGTTAAATTTATGATGTCAGAAGGAATAAAAATTCAAATGAAAAATATTACCTCAAATTCAAAGAGGTAAATTTGATTAGTAGTTATTTTCCTTGAAATAAGCATCTAAATTTTATTATATGGAACTAAAAGTTAAATAGGTCCATATTTGTTTATTAGATTATCTCAGTGATTAAACATGAATCAAAGAAAGATCTAACAAATTAGAAGTAAGAATCTTGCCTTGACTGTCAGTGGGTTACATTGATATGGATTCTGGTCCAGATTTGGTTACATCTAAATATAATTTAAGAAGTCAGGGAGGGGGTGGGGGTGGGGGGCTATGCACTGAGATAACTTGATAACCGGCCATTGTAAAAAGTTAATTTTCACCATGTATATTAGTTAGTAGACTAGACATTGCAGCGTTGAGTTTGAAGTAGTTTCGATTCAATTTCTATTTGAGGTAAGTCACTTGTTTTGTATTACATCATAGTATTTGCTAACAAATATATATAAAACTAAAGACATTAATAGACTGTCCAAAGAAATAATTCAGAGTCAAAAATGGAGATGGGCTGGCACCTAGCAAAAAGTATAACATTGTGCATAAGGTTAATAGATTGGTGCCCAAGAAATAAAAAATTCTGTTGAACAACAGACATTAGATAGAGAAATGAAATAGGAAAGATTGCCAGTAAGATATGGCAGAGGTTAACTCAGTCATGGTTGACATGGGAAAAAAAAACGTCTTGGTCCGGCATTAGACTCATGATGATCAAAAGATGTTTTACATGAGTATTTCATATCTACCAGGGTAGTAACCATTCCAAAGGTGCCTGTTCGGAAGGGGCCAGACTTTATAGTATGCAGAGCAACCTTCCATAATGGTCATGTAAAATAATGTCTGTCTGCCTTAAAAAACTACGAATTATTTCAGTTCCTTTTTATTTTACATCTGAATTTAGATCTATTGCTTATCTAAATATTTTATATCTGAATTTAGTTCTATAATTTTAAATAAAAGATCTAAAATCTGTAGTTTTTTTATTTATTTTCATCAGGTTTTGCTGATCCTAACAACTCCAGACTCAACACTGCACTGCCTTGTAAGCTGACATATATTTTGAGTGTCAACTTTGTACACTGACCAGTTGTTGAGTTATCTTGGTGCATGTGCATCCATTCCACGGAGATTTCAACATAGATACCAGTATAAGAAAAACAGGTGCGGGTTATCTAATGATTAGTGGAAATTTGCAATGTGAGTTCAAATTCTGGCTAAGATAATTTGTATTTACTTCACATCCATTCTCTTGGAAGAGGCACTTGCCCAACTGTACCCCCAGCTATAGGTAAATAGCAGGGCAGTTGGAGCAACTAAGACCTTAATCTATGGCAATGAGTCAAGAGTGGAGAGCAACCTTTTGAAGGTCATATCCCACTTTCATGAATAAGAGTTTCTAGTTTCCTCCTTCCATTTAAGTATGTTACAGCTAGGAATAATTCCAAATAATTATCTTATTTTGCATAAAATTTGACAGCTTTATAATAAGGATTACTTTAATTCTAGAATTGTGCATCTGCTGTTGTGTATTTGCTACACAAAGAAAGCGAGTGAAAATAATTGGGAACATCATTTGAAATTTCAATTTGTTACGAAGAAAATAAGAATTTCGCTATTGTAACTGATATACACATCAATGTAATCTCTGTTCTTATTTTTCTTTACACTAGTTCCTTGATTTGCAGGTCAGATTGTGAGAAGCACATTTCCTCTATCCTTAAGCAAAGAACATTTCAAGATAAAAGAAAATTCTAGTCAAAAATAATGATAGAGGAAAATCTAATGGAAAATAAATCAGGATGAAAGTTCAACTTTTTGATCGTGGAAGGAATTTCTGATTGCTTTATTTAGATTAGCTCTTTAATAGTAGGAGGGTTTTTTACTGGTTGTTTAGCGTTAAAGATTTTTTATTGGTTGAAAATGGGAAAAGCAACAAAAGTTCAGACGTGGGCTTCTTTCAGAACGGCTAGTTAATAGTATGAACCCGAGGGACCATTTCATTTTTTAAGATTATATTTGAATGACAATTATTACCAGGGGTGGATGCTGGATTTAGAGAATGGGGTGCAGGTTCCAAGTCTAGAAAAAATTTCACTCAATCTATTAAACAATGGATATAATATATTTTTGCTTTTGAGACCAATCTATAATGATTTAGCAAGAGAAGTGTATCCTTGCCTCTTCAAATTGGAAAAAGGTGTAATCATTGAATATGTTACTTCTCTCACCTTTTGTTGGGCAGTGATCACTAAAAGAAAGACTTCATTTTCAAACAAACAAGCATCAATGCTGCTGGACGAAAAGGGTGGAGGGAGTGGTGATGATTTCCAGACATAATAAGGAATGAATTTTAACATTTTTATGCCCTCTATCTTCATCGGTGCGGCCTGTACGTACAATAGATACATACCAAGCAAAACAGACGGACATACCAACCAGGAAAAAAGAGAGACTGATGAATGAATTACTTCTCTCGCCTCTTGTCAAAGAACAAGTATGAATGTTGCTGGACACAAACTAAGGGATTAATTTAGAATAAACTTATGTTGCAAATTGATCCCTAATAAAAACCTATTGGAGGCGGGTAGAAGTTCCCCAAAACTGAAAAATTGATGTATCTAGGTATGATAAGGATTTAATCTTTTGACTTTTAATCCTCCAGCTCCATTGGGGTGGCCTGTATGCAAGATGCCCAGCCAGACCAGCTTAAAAACTGAAGAAACCTATTTTGACAATTTTGTTTAATAACAAGTTAAGGTGGGGAGAAGAAAATCTAAAAAAATGAGAGAGAGGGTATAAACAAGAGTTTTTTTCTCATTCTTATCATTTGGTAGGGTATTGGTAGAAGTTTGTGGGGTTCTCATGTTCTCAAATTTCTCAATTCTAATTACAAGGGCATCAGGCATATGTTGTTTTTTTTTAGCTATATATTTCTATGCTCTCAAATATCTCAATCAAGGCAAAGATTGGATTGTTTCAACATAAACATGACAAATAGAATTTATTGGAAGTCAGATAGATACCCTTAAAAAACTAATTAAGTAAGAGATAATTCTAACTGACTTGTTTGCTTCCTATTCATTTGTCATTTGTTTAAAGCATCTACTGGGGAAAAGATCTAGATGAATGCTACAGGGCAGTTGATGATGGATCTTGAGGACCTTTCAGACTGTTTTCAAAAAGGGGGTCATTCTGGTGTAAGTGTGTGAGGTCCAAGGGGAATATTTTGAAGAAGACTAAGGCACCATTGCTCTAAGAAGACTACTTTTTCACTAATATTGAATGGTTAGCTACTTTCCAAATAAACCTCATCTAAACATATGAAGTCAATAGTCACCAAGAGTGATTGTTTGTATGTTTGTCTATTCATGTCATGATGAAGAGATAGGTTTAAAGCTGATTAAAGAGAGTGAGAGAGTTAGACATACAGGACTGAAAACAATGTTTAAAGATAGAAATATTCTAAAATATCAATCTGTAAATAAATAACATTAAAAATCCCATCGTTTTACTTGGGTACTAAGCTGGTATATCTTCAATTAGAGCTTGCTTGGTGTTCGGAGTAGCTGAGTATTTCCAACCAGTGCCAGCGGATAATGTTCAAGTTAAAAGCCATGATTCTGAATGCTGATTTTCAGAGCAGGCAGGTTCTCTTCCCTTAGACAATATGTGTAACTACATGACATTTAACACTCTCACCCCTGTTCCTTATGATATCATCTGATTTTTATTCATTTTATTCAATTAAGTATTGTAAATCATTATTACATATATTACATTATTATTTTTGTTTCTCTTTACCTTCATCTTAATTGTGATTGCTTTTTATTGCAACTAAACACAGGCTTGGTTCCCATCAATAGTGAGAATAAGTTCCTGGTAAGAATCGAAATCATAATTGTCTATCTCAGAGGGGAGCTCACTTAACACGCAACCATTCTCACAACGGGAACTCAGTGACAAGTGCCAGTTTAATCACTGCTGGAGGGAACCCAGTCTGAATTTAGTTATAATAATAAGCAATAACAATTTAGATTTAAGGCAAATAGTTGCAAAAAATTCATAATAATGATCATCAGACTTTATTAGTTCTCCATTTATAAGAGATTTCCAAATCTATGCAGATGCAACCTTTGCTTGATCTTGGAAACTCTTCCTATAATTCCTCTTCCCAAATGTAAACATCACAATTTAAGGCTGGCATGTCAAAGTTGAGTTGGTGACAAAACCTTGATATCTCAACAGGATGAAAAATATATTCATTATCATAACAATTCTCTTTTATTCTTCTTGCAGGCTTTCATATTTTACTGGTCTCCATTCATGAGCCCCGATCCTTGCCACCTCCTTGACTGGAATAATCCACAGATCTTGGCATGAAAACCCTGGACTGAATCAAACAAATGGTTGAGTCAGTCTGAAAAAACAAAACAGACCATACATGCTGAAAAGGTTAGTGCCACTCTCTGAGTAGACAGTTTGGGAAACTTTAATCAACACTTTATAATCAACTTCTAACTCTGTAGACAAACATGTACCATATGTAATAGCACCGGTGGTATCAGCTTTGGCTGGATGGATTGCATATCAGTGAGTGGATGGTTGTCCAGATAACATAAAATACTTTGAAATTTTCTTAATGTGCGGATAAAGAAATTTTATTTAAAAAATAACAAACAAATCTTCCTAAGTAAGCATAAATCAACCTTAAATACAGATATGTATTACATCCAATGTCTAATTAGACAAATGGATAGTGAAAAAAAAAAGAATATTTTGCCCTCCCCCACCTCCTGTGCAAAATCCGGGATCTGCCCCAGTAGATATTTATGCCACATGGGTATTGCAGATTTCACGAGATCTCTTAGACCCTATCCTTAAGAATATATCTTGCTAATAGATGAACAAAATCAATCAAGATAAATCACAGATGCTCACAGATGTTAAAAGCTCTGGCATCTTTAGACTTTTTACAAAATGTGGGATTCCTATATCTTATAGTATAGTGCTCTCCACATATCCACATACACACTTAATTAGTGTTGATATTTTGGGGAAAAAAAATGAAAAGCCCAAATAACTGTCTCAACACCAAATTCTTATGTTGAAAGAAATGAATAGAGCAAATAAAGACCATGAATAAGCAAGTCAAGACAGTTACTTAGGCTTTTGCATTACCAGCGGCTATTTAGCTCAATGGTAAGAGCAACTTGACATTGAAGGGACTAATCTACCAGTCACAGGTTCGATTCCTACAGCAGCTCCAATTTCTTTATATATTTTTTCTATCTACATTATCTAGGCCAAATGGTTCATTCACAGTGTAATAATGGGTGATCATTTCAAATAAGAGTTTCTATATGATAGAATGCAATTCATAATCATATATACATATACGTATACATATGTGTATATACATATATATATATATATATATATATATATATATATATGTCAAAAAATGTCAAAATAAAATTTAAAATCCAATTTTTAATCATTAGAATCTTTCTGTCGTTAGTAAGAAGAAACATGGAGAAAAATCTGAGATTGAAATTATTTGTTTCCACCTTATAAAATGGGAGATATTTTTGAAAACAAATTTGAAGAATCTGTTTATTAAAACATTAAATTAGAATTAGACAAGTTTAAGAAAAATTACTCGGGCGCATTTAGAAATGAAATGAAAACTATACAAAACAACTTTCAAACACCCCAAGTTCAAACCCTTAACAAGTCTGGTCAGTCATTCCATAAAAACTGTTGTGTGACCAATGTCTTTTGGCAGCATTGTTGGGATTGATCAATGAAAAAATTGAAAAGAGAGGTGATCAATGAATTAGTTGCTTCTCTTGCTTTTTGTGGGCCGTGACCAATAAAAAAGGCCTGAATTAAAAAAGAACTTGTGAGTTGACTCCCCTCAACTAAAATACTATTTGAGGGGGAATTTGAAAAAAAATTGTTTTTCCTAGATGTAATAATAGAAAAATGTTTAAATTTTCAGTGCTCTACCTCTGCTGGTATGCCCTGTACATATGATTCATGCAGAACCAGCCAATCTGCCAGTCAGACCAGCTTAAAAACTGAAAGAACATATGTTGACAGTTTTGGTTAACGGTTTCTGATGGACCAGTGAAAAGATTTGACCCATCAGTTGTCACAAATCTATCTTTGAAACGCTTGATTTCTCTCTTGACAGTGGAGCTCTTCTGTCATAGAAACAAAATTTGTTAAAATAGTATGAGAAATTTTAAAAGAATTTACCTAAAGCCGAAAAGGAGCTAATTTTGATCAGTAATTATTCTCCTTTATGTGCCCATTCAAATATTTTCATATGAAGTTAAGAATTTCAGTACCATGACTTCTGCAAATGTATTGTTATAGCTCATTTTTGAGAAAAATTTCTCAGTATCAAAATTGTTCAAGTAATTTCTATAATCTTTTTTTTTCAGTGGGCATCTCTCTGCAAATTATTTCAGATATAGGCTGAGGGGTTAGTTTCTGAGACAGCAGCCTCTGAAGTCTAGCAGGCTATTTCATTTATATACAAACTGGGCCCATTGGAATTTTCCTTAATGAATTCTGGGATTAAAAACCGATTGGCCAGTGATTTTTTCTCTTCTCTCCCTTTCTCAATGTTTAAGCCAGGCAGTGGGTATTTATTTTGTTCTTATGGAGTTTTGATTAAACCATTTGGAATTATAACTCCAATCAACAATCCCTTGATTTCTATTACACTCGATTTTTATTTACAAAAGGAGAAAGAAAAGAAAACTGGTCTGGTAAGTCTGTCAATAGAAACTGTCACTTGACTACTTTCTTTTGGCAGCATACCTAGTGGGGTTGCTCAATAAAAAGAATAGGAAAAAGGGTGATCAATGAATGAGTTACTTCTCTTACTTTTTCACTAAAAAGTCTGCAATTTCAAGAAAAAGTGTTGACACAACCAGTCACAAACTATGGGACCATTTTAACATAAACTTATTTTTTGGTGGGGAGGGGTACTTTCCAGCAGCATCCCTCCTCTCAGAGGCCCAAAGTTCAGGTACAGTAAATTGCAGGTGAGAGTCAAAGAAAGAGGAGAAACCAGACAGAATTTGAAACTAATCAGGTCCATTTTCTAATAAAAAAAACTCTCATTAAATATTCTAACTACTGGTCTGGCATGAAGTGAAAAGTATGGGGCACCCAGAATTAGACATTATACCAAGTAACAGAGAACTAAGGAGCCTGGTAGGGCTTGGCTCCTTGAAATACACCAAAAAATCTTGAGGGGGGCCCTCTCTATTTGGGGTCAGGGGGCATTTTTGAATAGACCGCCCCACCCCCCTGCTCTTAGCTATGGCTCTAGATCAGCCTCTATCATTGGATTGAATCATGGACTCGCCATGTGCTGTTCTCTTGATGCGACAATCATAATTATCAGCAACTTAATTAGTGGTCTACTAATTGTCTTTTCTCCAATATTTTTAGGTTTCAAATGTTTTCATCTTGATGGCTTCTAAAGACACCAATTAAGCCTAAATTAGTCCAACAGATTTCTCTGTTGTTTCTTCACTTATTTATAGCATGGGTTGTAGGACAATTCCAGACTCTAAATAGCAGATAAGATATATATATATATATATATATATATATATAGATATATATATATATATATATATATATATAGATATATATATATATATATATATATATATATATATATATATATATATATATATATATATATATATATATATATATATATATATATATATGTATTAGAAACTGTGAACAACTAAAAACTGTCCCTGAAACTATCAAAATAGATTCCTTCAGTTTTCTAGCTAGAGGGCTTAATATTTCAACATTTACTCTATATCATGTCTAGATATTTTTTTTTTGTTTTTTTAAATTTCCCTCCAAATAATGTTTTAGTTGGAGGTTCAATCTGCAATGCAAGTGCCTGCTGAATTTCCTCTTTAGTTTGTCCAGCTGTGTTCAAACTTGTTCTTTGAAAATTCAGGCTTTTTGTAATCCATCAAAAGACAAGAGGAATAACTTATTCATTGATTGCCCCTTTTTACAATTGTTTAATTGATCACCCTCAACACAGCATGCTTACAAAAGTTGTTGGTCAAGTGACTCTTTCTTTTGAGCAACTAACCATACCTGTATATATGTGCATTAGAATTAGAAACAGGATTTGACTTGTGTTTGAAATACTAATTACATCTTACTTGTGTAAATTTCCCTTGCTGTAATACCCAAATATGCCCTCAATATAACATCATGTGAATATGAAGGAACATCGGTGCAGAGATGTTTAGAAATGTTTTTATATCTCAAAAGATGAATTTATCTTTGACGATAAAAAAAATGGGAAGAAGTCCATATTGTAGACAGGGAATGATGTTGAAAACTGAGAAAGTCCAAAATGCAGCAGGCATCCATGTATTGACTGAGCGTATGTGTCAGACAAGTGTAGAGTTCAACCCGATGTGGCTTCCATGACTCAACAGGGACAAGCTATGGAAATTTAGGCCTAACGCCTGAATCCTATGCATTGCGAACATTAGAGTGAAATTCTGTCTTACCACCATTACATTTGGGTAGTACACCTGAAGAAGGTTGGAGAATGGATAGTCCGATATATCATGTTAAGGCAGACAATAAGATTGAGTGCAATTGACTGGAAAACTCTTTGACTGTTAACAACCTTTCTCAAAAATATTGACAAAATGTTTTCATTTACTTGAATAAATAAATATAGATAGATAAAAATCAGTGATTAAATTGTAAGTCCTCTGACAATTGAAAGGTAAATGATATCACCTGCTGAGGTGAGAATTAAATTGGAAGATTTGAAAAGCAGAAAAGAAAAATATAAGACAAGATCTCTTCATCTGAGGTCTATGGAACCTCTGGGGTTCTGATCAGATATATTTCCTTATGCATACATATACATATATCTAAGTAAATATCTGTACTTGTGTATGCATGTATGCATCTATTTTCACACGTATATACTTCAAATATAACAACACAGGAAAGAAAATGACATTTTACTAAGATTTTATAAAATGACATAAGAAGTGGTTTTTTACAGGTGTGTCCCTTCCCTGCCAGTCAGAGCTCCTAAACCTGAAAAATTGATTGAAAAAACTGAAAACTGAGAGTTCATGTGCAAGTAAGGACAGACTATTAGATTCAAATAGTGTTCATGTAGGGGGTCATCACTTTTATTCAAAGAAAAACATGTTGATTTTGTTCAGACCTGATGAATAATTGTAGTATTCTACAATGAACAAAAGTAAGGGTCCAGTCTAGCATTAAAGTCACATTGCAAATAAAATCATGGCTAAGATCTTCTAAATTTTTTTTTGTCAAATCTATCAAATTTCTGGAAAGATTGAAGGTCTAATAAATTGAAAAACACATAGAATTGAAAAAAACAAACTTTAGAATCTTCTCCATTAGAGTCTGTCGATTCCACTCTCTGTGTTTCTAACTGCTTGGTCATTGGTACTTGATTTTTTTAGAAGAAATAAATCTTGGTTCTAATACTAAACTAGAGTCTGATGACTGAGCAAAAAAGTTATTCTACTTGAACATTTTTCCAAATTTTCGGTACCCAACATTGTTGAAAATAATCCCTTATTAAAGGGTTCCAGGTATTTTTTATTGTTATTGTTCTTTGAATTGAGAATTTTTTTGTCATTAGGATATGAATGAAATTCTATTTTACTACATCAGCTACATAGTGAGAGAAGACATCTGCACATTGGTAATTATTACATGTGTGGATTATTAAAACTCTACACCTCATTAATGTGAGATGAAGAACATAAGTAAAAAGTGGAAGACTTTCTCTCACTTCTCTTTTTATATGAAAAAAACGCCTCTGTTCTGAGAGAGAGAATGTGAGAAGGGAATAAGACATTGACAAGAAGGTGGGTTTGATATCATACAATTTTCTTTTGTCCTCAATTGTGCTGTCGGCAGGTATGAACACTTGAAAAGTATACAGGGTTTTACTTATACGCAAGGAATGGTTAGAGCAGATATCAGAACAGTTCGGGTGAGTTTTTTTCTTTTCAAATAGATTTGTTTATCTAATTCAAATAATCAAATACATATAGTACAGAGGGGATGGGTACATTTTGTAAAAATATTTTGAAACATACATGAAAAAATACACACATACACAAAGAAAAACACATATAGATACAAACATGTATATACAAACATATACATGGATATAAATATTCGTACATGTATACACACATATTAATGGATTGGTATGCATAATTGATTTTAGCGAGGGAATGGGTAGCATAATATTGAAGTTTACATCAATATCTGAAAATATAAATGACAAATTCACCACACAGAACTGAAAAAAAATACGAACATGTTTATATTCATATACCAAAGGATGAATACAAGTGAGTATGAAAACACAGAAAAATTAATAATATACATTGATTAAGTATATATTTATATATATTCATACATATATAAAGTGATATCTATTATACAAATACAAATACATAAATAATGACACTATTTATATATATATATATATATATATATATATATATATATATGTACATAATAAGATGAATTATACATATATATACATATATGTAATGATATAAATTATATATATAAATATATATATATATATATGTCGACTATATATATACACACACACACATATAAACGTCATCAAATATATATATGTACGCATATATAGAATGACATTAAATATATGTATAAATATGGAAATATAATGACTGTTTATTAGTATATTGATTATATCTATATGAACGTAGATGTATTGATTATATGTAGATGATCTGAAATACGTTGATTATATTATATGTATATGTATATGTATATATATATATATATATATATATATATATATATATATATATATACTGATTACATATATGGATGAATTATGGTAATAAGGAATATATAAAAATTGATTATATGGGGAAATATATATAAAAATATATATGCTAATGAACAAAATTTAAATTTTTAAGAATTACATATATTCATTATGTATATATATAAATATATATATATTTCTGTGTAAACGAATATATTGCGTAAATTCAGCCTTACTGACTGTGCAGAGGTAGGATATTGGTCAGCGGGTCTGGGGTGAAGGTTTCAATTCTGCCTCGTGGTATTGGATATGAATTTGACTAGTTCTTCTCTCCAGCTACTATTCTGCCGGCCTCAGTTCAGCATATGATCTTGTGGGATTTATGTCATGAGTCGCAATGTCCATTGGTTGTCCACTATTCATGCAACATAGCCTTATATATATACATAAATATATATACCATGTATAATATATGTATATTCACCATATATAGATATATACCATACATAAATATATATATTATATTTATGTAAATATATATATATATATGAGTGTATATATATATATATATATATATATACATATATATATGTGTGTGTATATATATATATACATATATATATGTGTGTATATATATATATATACATATATATATGTGTGTATATATATATAAATACATATATATATGTGTGTATATATATATAAATATATATACCATATATAAATATATATACATATATATGTGTATATGTATATATAGATATATATATATATATATATACATATATACACCATATATAAATGTATATATATATACATATATACACCATATATAAATATATATATATATACATATATACACCATATATAAATATATATATATATATATATACATATATACACCATGTATGAATATATATATATATATATACATATATATATATATATATTCATATATACACCATATATAAATATATATATATCCATATATACACCATATATAAATATATATATATACATATATACACCATATATAAATATATATATATACATATATACACCATATATAAATATATATATATACATATATACACCATATATAAATATATATATATACATATATACACCATATATAAATATATATATATATATACATACATATATAAACCATATATGATTATACATATATATATATATATATATATATATATATATATATACATACATATATAAACCATATATGATTATACAAATATATATACATATATACACAATATATAAATATATATATATGTATATATATACGTATATACACCATATATAAATATATATATATGTATATATATACGTATATACACCATATATAAATATATATATATATACATATATACACCATATATGAATAGATATATATATATATACATATATACACCATATATAGATATATATATATATACACATATACACCATATATAAATATATATATATACATCATATATATATATATATATATATATATGTATATATCATATATATAAATATATATATACATTTATACACCGTATATATGTATATATATATCCATTTCTACACCATGTATATATATATGTATATATATATACATATGTACCATCAACACACCACCCTTTTTTTCTGCCAGTAAGATGTAAGAACAGAAAACAATAATCAAACCATGCATTATTTCCCCCTTTCCTCTCCAAACTTTGTTATCCATGTATCTTATCATTTTTGTCATCCGACGTTTGACAGCTTGAGAGACCACTTCCCTACATCTTACAGAAATAAATACAATCCCAATTCCATGTTTCTATATTGTTTATTAAAATTCACAATATATGTAGATGTTTGTTGTATGGATGTGAGGTGATCCAAAAGAATGTCTATAAAAATGACAATTCAAAGGTGAAGAGAGAAACAGGTATTACACATTGAAAATTTTCATCATCACATGGGCATGTTTTAATGCATTTTGATGGTTGCCAGCCATCTTTTTCAGAGAAATCTGCAATGGTATGCAGAAAACTGTATGCTGTTTACACGTTGGGGATTGAAGAGAGAAATTGGGATATTTTTGTATAGTGGGTCATTCAGTAAGAGTGGTAGTCGAGGTTTGTATCTGTGTCGGTGAGAGTCAAGTTTGGTCTGAAATAAGAAAGATCTGTGGGAGGAGCAGTCAGAGGGTGTTCATATACATATATATCTGTTTGGAGAATACAAATGATCTTTTAAAAGTATATGCTCTTAATGACTATTCAATTGCCAAACAAGACAGTGTAGCTTACCTTTATTATTAATATGTTTATTACATCATTCCCAGAATTATCCACTAATAGAATCAACAATGTAATAAGTTCTCTCACTGCATGTAACAATGGACTCTTCCATGTAAAAGTAATATTTATGCTGAGAGAATACCATATACCAACCAACTGAAAGAATGGACTCTCCCACTGAAACAAGCTAAGTAGTTTCTTTATGAAAAAAAATAATATACCAGTTCAAATTTTGCTTGAAGCTCATTCTCGATTTACAATTTATACTGCTTATTTAATATGATCTGAAATTTTCATTGTATAATCTTTGATCTCTGTGATTTATCATCATCACTGAATTAAATGAATTTACAAAGAAGGAGATTATGTTGAAAAATAAGTATTTGTAGTGAAAAATGAATACTTTTCATCATCACTTGCCTGCTGAGGACTTATTGATGTAGATACTTGGGAATGACAGGAAATAGAACGAACAAGTAAAATGTCATAATCAATGACTTTCTTGATTTTTCAATTGCTTTTTATCGCAGCTTTACTCTGGTTTGCTTCCTTCAGCATTGAGTAAACAGTAAAGATGGGAAATAAAGAACTAACTTGCGTCAAATGTCTTGAAAGCTGGACAACTTGGATCAGTTATTTGGCAGAATGACATTTGATATATTGGTGTTGGTGGGGGTAAAAAGCTATGTTTATGGCTTAACCACAGAAAAAGATCTGTTGTGCTAGGAGCCTAGAGACAAGTAGATAAGAGAATATTGTTTACAGTTCCTGGAGAACCAAAAAATAGAGAAAATAGTCATGTAGATAAGCACTCACACCCTAACTGCTTTCAGGGTGACTTTTGAACCATGGGGAGAGATTACAGGCTGTAGACAACCCTAACCCAGCTTCTTTTTTCAACTTCCTAATGGAGAGAAAAAGAAAACACAACAAGAAATGGTTGCCAATCCAAAGATCCCTTTGGTAAACTTATCATTTGAACTTGATGTTGGTTGATCGAAAGAATAAGGGTTCTTGTTTGTGGAGAAAAAGGAAAAAATATGGAAACAGGGACTGGCAATTTAAATTCTCTTAAAACTTATATCATCAAAGGTTCATTTATTTCATCCTGATCTCAAGTACCAAGTTTATTATGATTATTTTTTTTAAAACTTTTTTTTTTTAAGTACTAAGTAAAAAGTAAGTATTGAGACTATGCTGGCTCCTGCTCCAGCGATCCCTTTGGCTTCAGATATCCCATTATCACTAGTTCAGTCCATTTGGGATATGTAAAATAGTCTTGAAGTGGTTTCACTCACATTATGCTGTACTATTTAACCCACAGCTTGGGGTGGGAAGAGATGGATTTATGCTTTCTCCAAGGACATTAGTGCAAAGTGAACAGAAACTGTCTCAACCAGAGTTTGAACTCTGGCCTCCTGAGTCCATTCTCTGTGCAATTCAGCAACTTAGCCACCCTACACCTCCTACTCATTTTCCTTTCTTGAATCGCTGAAAGGAAATAGACATCTTGGAATGTTTAGATATCTCATATGAACTTTACTTACGTTCCTAGTTGTCTTTAGGGGTGTAAACAGGGCATTTGCCCCCACCCCTGATTGATCAGGCCTTCAGGGCAAGCTTAAGAGGGGTTTGAAAGTTGGAATCTTATTAAGTCCCAGGGACCAAGGGGTTAATGTGTGGTGTATATATACATAAATATATATATATATAAATATATATATACGTAAATATAACGGCTTAGGAGAAGTCACAGCTTAAACAGTCACTAGTCCCTTACCTGACAAACAATATCTGTCTCACCTCGAAAATATCCCTTTGCCTCCCTCTGTAGCCTGGAAAAGTGACCGTGGACATTCCATGCTAGCATTTTGATCAACCTCTTTGTACTTGCCCCTTACAAAAGGGCTAGGGGGTCTACATACATACATACATTATATATATATATATATATATATATATATATATATATATATATATATATATATATATATATATATATTACAAATCATTGGAGGGCCTTGCCAAAGAAGCCTGTGTTGTGTGTCTGGAGTTTAACAAATCTTTATAATTTTCTGCTGATCTTATACTGTTAATTATTCTAGAATAGTGATTCTGAATGAGAGGGGGATTTCAAAACCCTACTGGATGAATTTTATTCCATTTCAAAGTGAGAATAAATGAACCTTGCATGCCTGTTTAAATTGTCACATGCCTGACTGACCTAGTTTTCATAATGGAATCAGTTGAATGGTATTTGAACAGGAAATGAGAAAGGAGTGATGAAAAAAATAGGGATATTCCTGTTATTCCTATGTTGCTTGTATAAAACTTTGTTCGTAGGGAGGGGGTGACGCTGCAAATTTTGTTTTGGGAATTGGCTGAAAAAGGCTGAGAACCACTGGTTTAGATATTTGCTTCCACTTTGGTTGACTCCTTATTTATTCCTTTCAAAGTTTTTCTTCCTCTTTCCCCATCTGTTAACCTTCTTCCTTCTCCTTTTTTTCTCCAATCCCAAGATGGCTTCAAAACAGCTGATGGGGTGATATTACAGTTCAATTTGTCAACATAGCTCAAACTCTAATGACGCAAGTCCATCCCTAAACTTGTGTCAGTTAGCCATTGGAGAGGTCAAGTAAGTAAAAAGTAAGTAAAAGAAGGTACAAGGGAAAATGAAAATAATGAAACTGACTGGGGGTAAATGTCTGGAAAAACATGAATTGTTTATTTTAGTGTTTAAAGGGGCCCATCCTTGTGCAAAGAAAATGCTAGAAGTATTTCAGTGTTTCAAGGGGGCCCACATGAATATGAGAATGAATCAATCAGTCCAAATTGACAAATCCTCACCTCTCCAGAACAATCGATGTTTGTGACATGATCTGCCAAGTGATATCCAGAATCCTTTTAAGACAGCATAGATGGAAGGCATTGAGTCTGCATTCTTCATGGGAGAACAATGTCCATTTTTGTTGCTGTAAAGTATTGTGTCAATGACGGACGCTTGCCAATCTGTATGTTCAGCTGCTTCAGATGGTCAAACCAAGATAGGTGAAGTCTTCCATCATCTCAAGGGTATGGTCACCAATGGAAATCCTGGGACATCGTTTTGACCCATGATGTTGGTCCTCTTGAGACTGAGAGTGAAACAAAAATCCCTGCATGCACATACAAAACAGTTAATGAATCATTGTTGAGCTTCCTCAGAGTGTACGGTCAGGGTTGCATCATTTGCAAATAGAATCTCTCTGATCAGTACATTCTGCACCTTAGTCTCCACACAGTTACATGCAAGGTTGAATAGGTTTCCATATCTTTTGGGATAGAACCGTGGTTAATGCTCATCTAGTTCCCTGAATGTTGTAGGTTCAATCCAAGGAAGAATTACTGGCTAGAAGTTCTGAAATTCTCAAGGAAGGACATCTGTGTCATCATTGCATCTTATATAACATCAAGTACAGATTTAAAAATTGTGATTTCTGGTTTGATATGTTGGGAAAGAATTAGTTCTATTTTGCTTGATATTCCTAGTTTGTTGATTCTCTTTGTCTTGTTGATTAGGAACCATTAACCAAAACTGTCAACATAGGTATCGACAGTTTTCAAGTTGGTCTGGCTGGCTGGCTTTCTATGTAAATATCTTGTATAAGGCTGCCCAAATGGAGCTAAAGAGATGAAAATTTAAATATTTACTCCCTATTCTGTCAGGACGAAACAGTTTTTTTTTGTCTTTTTAACCCCAACCCTCCAATGGGGGTTTCAATTTAGGGTAAATTGATACCTTTGTGTCCGGTAGCATTTACACAAGTGTTGTTGAAAATTCAGACACATCAGTTATCACCACTCAACAAAAGGCGAATTATTGATTTATCTATCATTGATCACCCCTCTTTTCCAATTTTTTAACTGATCAACACCAATATGGCCTGCTGCCAAAAGCCATGACGGAGTCTATTGAGTGACTAACCAGACCTATCCCTTAATGATTCAAGGTCTCAGATGGAAGAGACCAAGGTTGATTAATGCTAATTAACACAATTATTTCTCATTTTTCATTCTAATCTACCCCATCTTATCAATCTGAAATGAAATGAAAGCTGTGTGAAAAGATTCAATTGTTCAAAGAGAGATTGTCTAAACATTTCGACCGCTGTATCACTCACCATCCATCCCTATCGGCTAGAGAGAACACTCAAGACACTTACATATCAGCAGTGTATCATGAAGGTGCAGCTAGCCTAGCAATTGACAGCACAAAAATAGAATTTGTCAAAAGAGGTCAGATTCTGCCTGAGACACTCTTTACATGGTACCAGCAGCAAATGTTTATATGTAAACCTGTGCAATCTGTCACATGTCACTGGGATAGGCAAGGGGTACTGCCAAGTAACTTTCAATTTTCTGAGAAATAACATGAAAGGGAAGTACTCAGCATGGCAACTCGATGATCTACTAGTTCATAGCTTGAAACAGAATGAGAACTGTATATCATATTTCTACCATTGGAGAGGCCTGAGAAAACAGACTGTTCAAGCCAAACAAATGAAGGAGTTACTTTTGCAGATCGTACAAATGTATCTGGATAGATAAAAGCCAAAAAGACAGAAAAGTAAAGATCTACAAAGCTATTGTACTAAATGGTGTGGAATCATGGGTCATCTACCATCTATACCAAAATCATTATGTATACCCATAAAAAATAATCTATGAATCGGCATTGCAGAGAATCAGCTTATCCATGTCCTCTGCCAAAGATCAAAGTGTCATTCTCCGTCTCTCTGCCTATGATCAAAGTGAAGTACAGTACACTCATTGGAAAGTAATACACATGCACACACACTACATGTATATATATATGTATGTTATTGAGAAATGGATATATTTGGTCTGATTGCGTTATATTTTATAGAGACTCTATTTGAAATGATCTCCTGCTATTACATGGTGAATGTACAGTTGCAGGTTTGATTCCTGCAGCAGCTCCATTATCTTTGTTTATTCTATTTTCATTGTTTAGGCCTAAAGATACATTCACCTTGTAATAATGGGAGATCATTTCAAATAGAGTTTCAAAATGATATAACGCAATTTATATATATATATATATATATATATATATATATATATACGGATACTCAGTGCTTTTATAAATGCGGATTGTAGTTTATTACTTTATCTTAGTTTTTCACACATAGACAATTGACAAGATCTTTGACGTATTATTTCTGGTGGTGGTGGTGGTCGTGGTGAGGGGTCAGCGAAATGAGGGTGTGTAAAAATTTGACACGTCTTTTTACAGGCAGCATTACAACTAATGGTTCATGACAAATAATCAAAATAAGTCACAGCTTCCTCAGCCAAATGTACAAATCGTCACTCTTCTATCCACGTCTTTCATTGATTCTACTCTCCCCACTTACAAATGTATATATATGATATACATACATACACACAAGGTATGCTCTAAAAGTATCAAACTATTTGAAAGTTTGTGCAAAAACAAATGCAATTGTGACTTAGTTCCTCTTTAAAGAACTCCTCTTAAGACCTCACACACTAATCATATTGTCCACACCATTTTTCAAAACAGTCCTCCTTTAAGATCGCTATCACCTGCCTCCTCAGCGGGCAAAAAGACAAATGTTACCAGGAGCTAAATTTATTGTTTCTAGAGGTTTTAATTCAATACTCACCAGATGCCTTGTGCCAGACTGAAGTAAAAGACCCCCAAAAGAGAGCAACACCAAAAGGCTTTATAAAAAATAGTTCATCATTCGGATTTCTTCTGAGATTATAAAATAACAAGGATATATTTCAACATCCATGATTTTCATTAATAACAATTCGGCCTTTAAGGTTGTTTCACTTAATAACTGATAATGCATTTTTTTTTGCAAAAAATCTCACTAAATGTGTGAGGTGGGGTGCTCAAGGGGCCAAGCCCTTCTGGACCCCATATGGCTAGCTATCTCAAGCTATGCCACAGTGCTAAATTTAGGAAATAACTACTCATATGCTCACTGTTTACTTCTGGGGAATGTTCTCGAGGAAGCTACTTGTTTATTTCTATAACTCGTTTTGCTAAACTTTTTTGTCATTATAAATTGAACCGAAGAAAGTCTTTGCACAGACGACGTCTCTAATTTCATTTCCTTGTTTGTAATTCCAACTTTATCAGCACACACGTTGACAAGGAATTACCAAAATTTAATGGGTTGGTGGTGGAGGGGGTGGAGATAAAGAAAGACTTGTTTGAATCAAAGGAAGAAATTCCTGGATTCAAACTTCTGTTGGGGGTCAGTCAGATTAAGCAGACACAAATCTGGGTCATCGATGTCTCTAAAGAGAGCAGCAGAAAAAAAAAACGTTTCTTACCCTGAAGCAGGTGGTTTTGCTGATAACAGGGTTGGCGGCTTTTTCAATGCACCCCTCCCCCCATTTGAAAGTCAATTGATCCCACCTCGAGTTCTGAAGCAGCCATTCAGATTTTGAGCAAGACTTCTAACTCTGGACTCTTAGATGCTCAATGATATCATGAATAACTCTCCTTCAGACACTTGTCAGCATAAGTGAATGGGAACTCTTTGCTTGAAGGGACCAGAAGACTCAATCTGACAAAATTTGACTTGGTTTTTGCTTCTATAACACTTTGTCCAAAATTCGACATCGCTTACCCAAATTTTTTTTAGTGGTAGTTGGGGGGGGGGTGCAGTTGGTCCTCTGGCTTGTACACAAATGATTGTCAGTGGTGCTCAATGGCTACTGGCAAGGAGAGCTGCAAATTTTTTCATGTGCTGGAGCTAACACAATCCTTGCCATTCCCAGTATCCTCTCTCTTTCTCTCTCTCTCTATATATAGAGATGGCAGGTTCAATTCCTGCAGCAGCCCCATTTTCTTTAACTGTTTATTCTATTCATGTTGTTTAAATTGAGTGATATATATCAACCGTGTAATGACGGGAGATCATTTCAAATAAGTTTCTTTATTAGATAACGTAATTAATAATTCATTCTGTCGGACCAAATATGTCCATTTCTTAAATAAATATATATGTATGTAATACGCAAAATCAGTGAGATTGCTTAATTGAAATTTCAAAGTCTTTTACAAAAAATAAATAAGTATGTAGAATTGAATTGATGAAAGATTAATCCAATCAAAACAAGAACATATAACAACCAATTTTTCACAATAAAAAGTTTACAAAATCAAACATTTTTACAAAAATTACTTGACTTCATTTTTTTCTGGTGACATATCTGTCAATTATGATAGAATCAATATTTTAGCCAAAAAGTAAGTACAGCCTTAATCTGCCCAGAAAACTTCTGTGAGTATGCACAAATATTTTTTCTTTTATTTCCCAACTAATATGTTTGCTGTAGATGTAAGTTTAAAAGTTAATTGACAAAAAACATAATTTTCATAAAACTATTGTGCATTAATTATTTATCGTTATCATTGTTATATGACAATAATTTATTTTCTCCTTTTTATGCTACTATTTTCATTTATCTTAATATTTTTGGTGCTTTTTAAAAAAATTCTATCCAGTCTGAAAAAAAATATCAAGATGAAGGCAAATAGTAGTATAAAAAGATTTTTAAATAATAATAATATAATAATAATTAATATTATACCTTTCTCTAAAAAATGACTTCTTTCCCCCTCTCAATTATTTTCTGTTTTCTTTGTAAAGTTTTTCCTGAAATATTCATTTTTTTCTTCCGCTTTTTAAGTGAGAATAAATCTTAAAAGTAATCACATCAAAACAAATGAATATATACAAATAAATAAATATAAGATAATGTCATACAGGATCATGTAAAAATTTTCCCAATATAAATTTGTTGATGATTTAATCAGGGTTCAAGTACTTTTTCATTCGGCCTCTTCCAGTAGGAGTCATTCAGATTGTAGATTTTAAATACAGGGACAATAGAACCAAGCATATTCCTTCCTTTTTTGTTTCCAAATCCAAAGTAATTTGCTTCAATTACCTTAGATCTTAGGTCCAATGAGGTTGGAGCGATCAAGTGTAAGGCCATGGATTCATTAAAGGGATTCAATTTACTAGAGGTTTGTGTCTTTGATAATTCTCTTCTTCTGACAACTAGATGCCATGTTGGAAACAATTTTATATTCTATTTAGATCAGTTATCTCTATGGTGTAAAGTCAAGAGGTACAATGTCAAAAACATGGGTGATCCAATGTGGATTGAACCCACTAACAATTGCCAGCAAGATTAGCTTGCTTATGTGTGTGTGCAATGTATGCATATGTCTGAACTTATATAGCATGTGTGTGTTCGTAGCATTTACGTGTACATGTAGATGTGTGTGTCAGTGTGTATGTACATACATTACTACTTTAGATACATAAATACTGGGAGAATAGAGCCCAACATTTTTCTTTTCTTTTTTATTTTTAATCCTCAAGTAATTTGCTTCAATAACCTTAGATCTTTGGTCCGATAAGATTTGAGAGATCAAGTGTTAAGTCATCTTAGCTCCATTGAAATGATTCATTTTGTTTGCGGCTTGTATCTTTGAATCACCTCGTCTTTTGATAACTATATGCCATGTCTAGAACAATTTTATCTATAATTTACATCCATTATCTCAGCTTGTCAGTTGTATCAAGTTTATTGTAAAGTTATATCTTCATTGGTGGGATTAATTTAGAGTTCAGGGTTTGGGGTCTCTGACAACATCAAACTTATTATCCTCCCTTTGAGGTTTTTATTAATGGGATTATATTAAATGATCCTTGTGTAAGTTTGGAGGGAACTTTCTCAACTTCATTAGAGAAGAAAATTCAGTCATTGATGTATTACATTAATGATAAGCGATGCCTCTGACTTTCATTTTGTACTAAGTGTACAATTCTCTTTAGATCTGTACCAATATAATTGGAATACTATATTGGAGTGTTTTCTCAGTTGTGTAGAATAAGTAGAGTTAGAAAGAAGATCATCGGGCTGATTTTGGTTTATTAGTAAAGGTGCACACACACACACACACACACACACATACATTGCTCAGACAGATTGACTGACTGACAACCAAATTTATATATACAGTGATTTGTTTTATCTCTATTGGTATGATTATACTTAATTTAAAAGTCAGGGTTTAAGGCATCCAACAGGATCAAACTTATCATTCTCTCTCTGAGACTTTAATAATGGGATTAGCTGCATCAGATGATCCTTGGCTGGAGGTGATTTTCTCAACTTTGCTGGAGAAGAAACAAGCCTGAAAGTCTGACCACGGATGTACGAGTTTTCTCCCAGACACCAAAAAGTGCTAGACCTAGCTCCAAAAGAGCTAAATCAACAAATTTTGTTTCAGTATGTCAATGGTCATTAGTACTATGTCAGTCAGTCAGTCAGGGACAGCAATTGGTACTAAGGACACTCACCCATCTAAAAATCAGTCCGTCATGTACTGTGATGAAGGTAAAAGACGTCTCAGCCTTTTATTTAGATTTTAGAAGTACTGAGTGTACTAATCTTTATTCAAATCTATACTAATATGTCATCATCATCTTGGCTTAGTTTAGCAAACAAAGATTTTGGAGGGGAGTCCACATCTGCTGTGAGACAGACATTCTTCCCCAGCAGCTGAAGCTGATGACTGCACTTGACTTCTTTCCTCAGCTTCTGTTGTTCGATTCCAAAAAGGACGTTGCCTCAAAGACGATATGTAGTGTCATCCTGTCGGCAACCTCTGTTTCCACAAGAGACGAGTGTTCTTTTCAAGGGATCCCTTTTCCATGACACCCCTCTGTTTCACTGGCCAAGAGCCAGCTCATCAGTTGGTGCAATCTATACAAGTCGATATTCTTCCATCCTTAATATGTGCTGTGCAATACAAATACAATTAATAAGGTAAGTAAACAGGTCTGGTTAGCCACTCAATAGAGACTCTCATGTGACCAATGTCTTTTGGCAACATGCATGGGGTGATCAATTAAAAAAATTGGAAAAAGGGTGATTAATTAATAAGTTGCTGCTCTTGCCTTTGTTTGGTGATTGATCATTCAAAAAGTCTGAACTTTCAGAAAATACCATTGAGCTAAACAGTCCTTGAATGGTACTGAGTAAAAACCAGCTTAGGAAGGTTGGGGTTTAAGATGTGGTTTTTCCACCAAATCTTTGATGCTTTTGTGGTGTTGGTGGCAATGTGTATATTCAGCTTGTTCAGGTTGGCTTTCCTGAAAACTGACCATTTTCATTCTGACCCCTCCTCTCACTGACTCTTTGTATACCAAACTGGACTCTCACCTTCATGGATACGAATGCCTCCCCACCCACCTTACTAAACAACCCACAAATCTCCTCACTTCATTCCTTAAATCACAACCATATTAACAGTATATAGTTTTCCCTGCAACCACTGCAAGTTTCTCGGAAGAAGGTGGTTAGCAACCATCAAAATGCATCAGAAAATACCCACATGATAAAATTTTCAAGTTATAACACCTGTTTTTTCCTTTGAATGTCTCTTCACCTTCCAATTATCATTTTACATATATATATATATATGTATATATAAGTATATATATATATATATACAAATATACATATATATATATAGTGGAACATACATATGTACACATGCATGCATATATCTAAAAATATGTTTACATAAGTGAAAATTGACCTTTGGTGTCTGTTTGTATGTTGGTATGACAATTTATGCGGGTTCAGGATATATTAGTACCAGAATATATTAGTCTGCCATGGAGAGATCTGGTGACTGCTGACGATGATATTAGCTTCATTTGTCATGACAAGTTATCATAGTACAGATACATTTCATATGCAATAAATTACTTAAAACAAATTATAAACTTCAATAGCAGATATATATATATACATATATGCAAAGAACGATGATATCATAGTTGATTCAAACAAGCAGTGCTTTCAATGTGACTATTTGAAAGCCGCAGTTTATGGAAACTATTTAGAATAAGGTGAGTAAAAGTGTAAAATATTTCATCATGCGGTTACACTATATACTTTTGGGGTTGACCAGGCAAAAAGTTTTATAGATAAGCTGAGGATTTTCCAATTCTATGTCATATTCACCAAATATTGCACTTATCAACCAACTTGCAGTCTTAACAGAATTCTCTCAATTCTACAATAGATACATTTGCATTATTTTAGTCCCATTTTTCCAGAGAAAGAACATCTGAATCTAAAGTAATATGTATGCTGATTTATGTTGAAAATAGTGATCACAAAAGATTTTGAAGTAAATTTTTGCTATCCATGATTGTACGATGATTCACTTACATAAACCAGATTCCAAAATATAATCTCTAATCATGTTCCTAATTAGATGCTCTCTGGTAGATGGATTCAATGTACTTTGGGTGTAAATCCTGGGGGAAGCGTTTGTCTTGCTTTTCTCAATACACTCCCATGTTCACCTTGAATTGATCAAGATAACTTTTGAGGATATGGACTTACATGGGAATACTATTATATATATATATATATATATACACACGCATGCATACATATATACGCACATTCACACACATACATATACATATATACACACATTTACACATATACATATATAAATTCACATTTGCACAGATACATATAAAGTATACACATTAGCACACATACATATATATGTATACACATTAGCAAACATACATATATATGTATACACATTAGCACACATACATGTATGCATACAAATTCACACAAATACATATATGCATACACATTCACACGCATACATATATGTATACACATTCACATACATACATGTATACACATTCACACACATACATATATATGTAGAGACATTCACACACATACATATATATGTAAACACATTCACACACATACATATATATATATAGATATACACATCCGCACACATACATATATACATATATATAAATATACGTATATATATATACACATTCGCACACATACATACGTATATATATATATATATATATATATTATATATATATACATACACATTCACACACATATATATATATATACATATACACATTCGCACGCTTACATACATATATATATATATATATATATATATATATATATATATATATATACATACACATACACACACAAATATATATATATATATATATATATATATACACATTTGCACACATACATATATACATATATATATATACACATTCACACACATACATATACATATATATATACATACACATTCACACAAATACATGTATATATACACATTCACACAGATACATATATATATATATACACATTCACACTCATACATATATATATATATACACATTCACACTCATACATATATATATATATATATATATATATACATCCACACACATACATATATATATATATTTATATACATTCACACACATACATATATATATATTTATATACATTCACACACATACGTATATATATATATATATATATACACATCCACACACATACATATATATATATATTTATATACATTCACAGACATACATATATATATATATTTATATACATTCACACACATACAAATATATATATTTATATACATTCACACACATACATATATATATATATTTATATACATTCACACACATATATATATATATATATTTATATACATTCACACACATATATATATATATATATTTATATACATTCACACACATATATATATATATATATATATATATATATATATATACATTCACACACATACGTATATATATGTATATATATACATTCACACACATACCTATATATATGTATATATATACATTCACACACATACGTATATATATATATATATATATATATATATATACATTCACACACATACATATATATATATGTATGCATTCACACATATACATATATATATATATATATGTATTCACCCACATACATATATTCATATACATACACACACATACACACACATATATATATAAATATGTACATTCACATCCCCATATATATATATACATATATACATTCACATCCACATATATATATATTTATATACATTCACACATATACATATATATACATTCACACATATACATATATATATATATATATACATTCACACATATACATATATATATATATATACATTCACACGTATACATATATATATATATATATTCACACGTATACATATATATACGTACATACACACATATACGTATATATATACGTACATACACACATATACGTATATATATACGTACATACACACATATATAATTATAAACACACACACATATATATATATACATACACACACATATAGATATATACGCACTTACACACATATATATATATTCATACACATATATACACATACATATATATACACACATACATATATGTACACACAAACACACACACATATATGTATACACACATATATATACACATACACTCATTTATATACACATACACACACATATATACAATTACACACACATACATATATATATATATGTATAAACGAACGCATATATACGATACGTATATATACATACATTATGTAAATACACATACATCATGCATGTACACATACATTATGCATATACACATACATTCCATATATACACATACATTACATATATACACATACATTACATATATACACATACATTACGTATATACACATACATTACGTATATTCACATACATATATATATATTCATACGTATATATATATATATATATATATATACACATACATACGTGTATATATACATATACAGATACATATGTATATATATACATATACACATACATATGTTTTTATATGATTATACACATACATACACATATACATATATACATACACACACATACGTACGTATATATATACATACACACATACATACGTATATATATACATACACACATACATACCTATATATATACATACACACACACGTACGTATACGTATACATACATACACATACAAGTACATATACATATACATACATACACACGTACGTATGCATATACATACATACGTATATATATATATATACATACACACACACGTACGTATATATATTTATACATACACACACATACGTACGTATATATATATACATACACACACATACATAGATATGTATATATATACATACATACACATACATATGTATATATATATAGATACACACACATACATACCTATGTATATACAAACACACACATACATACGTATATATATAGATATAAACATACATATGTATATATATACATATACACATACATACGTATATATATAGATACACACACATACATACGTATGTGTATACAAACACACACAAACATACATATATATATAGATATAAACATACATATGTATATATATACATATACACATACATACGTATATATATAGTTACACACACATACATACCTATGTATATACTAACACACACATACATACGTATATATAGAGATATAAACATACATATGTATATATATACATGTATATATATACATATACACATACATGCGTATATACACATAAACACACACATATATATATATATATACACATAAACATACATATATCTATATATATACACATACATACATATATACACATACGCACATATATATATATACATATACACAGTCATATATATATACACATACACACTCATATATACACATACACACTCATATATATATATATATATATATATGCATACACACTCATACATATATATATATATGCATACACACTCATACATATATATATGCACATATACACTCATACATATATATATATATATATGCACATACACACTCATCCATATATATATATATATATATATATATGCACATACACACTCATTCATATATATATGCACATACACACTCATGCATATATATATATATATGCACATACACACTCATGCATATATATATATATATGCACATACACACTCATGCATATATATATATATATATATGCACATACACACTCATGCATATATATATATATATATATGCACATACACACTCATGCATATATATATATATATGCACATACACACTCATGCATATATATATATATATGCACATACACACTCATGCATATATATATATATATGCACATACACACTCATGCATATATATGTATATGCACATACACACTCATGCATATATATATATATGCACATACACACTCATGCATATATATATATATATATATATGCACATACACACTCATGCATATATATATATATATGCACATACACACTCATGCATATATATATATATATATAAATATATATATGCACATACACACTCATGCATATATATATATATGCACATACACACTCATGCACATATATATATATATGCACATACACACTCATGCACATATATATATATATGCACATACACACTCATGCATACATATATATATGCACATACACACTCATGCATATATATATGTATATATATATATATATATATGCACATACACACTCATGCATATATATATATATATATATGCACATACACACTCATGCATATATATATATATATATATATATATATATATATATATGCACATACACACTCATGCATATATATATATATATATGCACATCCACACTCATGCATTTATATATATATGCACATACACACTCATGCATATATATATATATATGCACATACACACTCATTCATATATATATGTATATATATATGCACATACACACTCATGCACATATATATATATATGCACATACATACTCATGCATATATATATGTATATATATATATATATATATATGCACATACACACTCATGCATATATATATATATGCACATACACACTCATGCATATATATGTATATGCACATACACACTCATGCATATATATATATATATCAACATACACACTCATGCATATATATATATATATATATATATATATGCACATACACACACATACATACATATTTTTACACATGCACAAATACATACATATATGTATATATATATACACATTCATACACATACATATATATATAAACATACCCACACATACATATATATATACCCCTATACATATATACACACACATACATATATATATACACATACATGTGCGTACATATATATATATATATATATATACACACACACACATACCTTTAAATAAGCACATACATACACACATACATACATACATTCATACACACACACATGTATAGCAACATATGCACATACTTTCATCCATGTAAACTTGATTGATATCTCCCTTGCCTGAAACCAAATCAGCTGTGAGCATCTGGTGATGCCAAATTGGTGCTGGCCAAAATGTTGTCCTGTTTTAAAACCTAGATATTTGATAATCAGCCCAGATCTAGAGGCCATGGATTCCTGGATATTTACCTCGTTGACTCATATTTATTTTCAAAGGATAGCTACACACACCCACACACATATATATATATCATCAGCCATTATAAGTCCCTTGCTGGACAAAAGCCTTTCCTATTTCCTTCCATGACGAGCATGATTGCTCTAAGCTTTGACTTGTCCTACTGGGAAACTTTCCTATTTCATCCCTCTTTGTTGTGTTTGGTCTTTTCCTACTGTATTTACTGACACCAATCAGTTTGTCTTTTGTTCCATTTGTTGTTATTTCTCAATGACAAGTGTTGAACCCATCTCCATTTTTGTTGCTTAATTATTTGTACAATATCCATCATACTATTCCTCCCTTTGATCCACGTTATTTTTCTATATCTTAGTGTTATCCCTCACATTGTTCTTCCCATTGCCCTCTATGTGATTCTAAGTTGGTTTGCAGTTCATTTTGTTAGTTTCCATGTTTGCGCAGACTACTATAAAAATCCTGATGACATCACAAGAGCATCTTTCACATCTTAGGTTTGCTTATGGTCAAAATTTAGTATCCAAACAGTCAACCAGGGTGGAGCCCAATTGAGGAGCCAATTACCCCCAGGCCCTCAGTTCTCTAGCTATCCCTAGCTGGGTCACTGCTGCCAGAGTAAAAATCTTTATCTATTAGTATCAACAGCTGAATAATTTTCTTCTCATTCTTTTTGGAAAATTTGCTTACATCCAAAATCATGGCAGGCGGAAACATATGGTATTTGTACAGGTCGGATTTGTTAGTATGGGTAAAAATGTGAGGACACATATGTCAACACTTGATCTAAAAATCTGCCAAATTATGAACTTTCAGAGATATATAAACATTTTCTCAAAAAAAAAAATTATCAAGTAAAGAAGAGAAGAAAAAAATCATTAGAAAAGGTACTGGAATATTTTTTAATTTTAGAATTTTAGATTGAAAGGTTAAATTCTATTCTTCATAATAGTTCACCAGTGACATCAAAAAATGATGGCAGCATTCAATGATCTTGCCATCACAATATGTTTCTCTGCATTTCCTTGTTCAGTTTCAGCTAGAGTGAATCTGGATTTTTCAAACATTAGTAGGAAAAATAAAAAAAAGTAATGGAGACTACTCTATAATTGGCATTTAATAGAAAATTATTCAGCTCTTGATTCTGATTGACAGAGATTTTTACCCTGGCAATAGTGGCACTGGCAAAAAGTAGCCTGACAAATGTTATGGTCAAAAATATAGAATGCAGACCATTATTCATTGGACTGGAAATTGCTTTATTCTCCAAGTTGAAGCGTTTTAACATATGGTGCTAACAAAAATCTTGCTGTTTTTGCTGTTACAGTAAGAAACAAACAAACATTATAATATAGACTGATCCATTCTATGGCCTCTGTCAGGTGTTCTATCTGAATGCAATGATGGTAAACAGACAATTATAGTTATAGACAGGGAATGTCATTGGAAACTGAGAAAAATCAAAGAAGCAGCATACATCAACATATCGGCTGAGTGTATAAGTCAGACAAGTGCAGATTTCAACATGATGTGGCTTCCACTACTCAACAGGGACAAGGAAAGGAAAGAAAAATACCTGAATCCTATGTAATGTGTTGCTATCATCACAGATGAATAATTCTGTTTACCACCATCACATTCAGATTGTACAACAAGAGGGAGTTCAATCATCCAAAAACTCTTTGAAGGTTGATGACCGTTCTCAAAGGTAAAGATAGTAACATTATGATATAGATTGAAGGTTTTATTGTTGAAACATAAAATCTAAAAGAATAAATGAGGGTCCTTACTTTAAATTTTTTCCATTTCTTCACACAAGATTTTCCATTGTAGTAGACTGGAAAGTTCTCCAAACCTTCTGCAATGTCAAAATCACAGCTTCCACTGCAAGAGCATTTCTTGTCTACTTGATCTTCCATAGATGAAATCTACAAATCATTTGCAGGAAATAGAAGAAAAGTTGAGTCACAAAAACAACATAATAAGCAAACATGCAAAAAATATCACAACTAACCATAGATATTAGAATAAATAGATAGATATTAGAATAAATTATTCATCATAACTACAGGGCATCAGTACATAAGTCCATGTTTGTAATGTGACTGTCAATAACAAGTTAGGCAGTGAAGGAAGGTTTTGTTTCCATCACAAAATCAAAGAAATTATGTGCAAAACACCTTGCAATTATATGTTTATTGGTCGCAAATTAAAGAATTTTAGTCATATTAAGCAAGTCTTCTGATGATGTTTTCATTTGTGATTTTCTTGATAAATGGGCAATAATACGTATAGGTAAAAATATTGGGCTCCACCAATCAAACACCTTGTATCATGAACTGCACTATATTGAGACGTGCTATAGCAAGGGACTTCTGTTTCTGTATTACACAGGGATTTACTTTAATATCGTCATCTTGTTTGTTGTAGTCACAACAGTTTGGCTGTTGTACATTCCAGCCTTCTTCAGGAGTCTGTTGTGACCTCCTTGGGACCCTCAATTCAATCCACAGAAGTTTGAAATTCCAAGTGAGTTACTGCCTATGATAGACCCCAGAAAAATATTTGAAGGTACAATGACCAAAATGTTGTGATTATAAAAACCAAGATGAAGATACATCAAAGTAATGCAGAAATTGATTATGATAATTCCTCATTTCAGAAATTGCTACCCCCACCACCAGAAAAAAAATCACACAAAATAGAACATCGGGGTTGGATTTAGAAACACTGAGACCCTCAGCTATGGGAAACTCTTGTGATGCAATGAAGTGTCAATTATTGAGAGGGAAAACAATTGGCAAATACAATGCCGGAAGGAAGCAACCAATCAAGTACTGATATCAATAACATCTGGGAGCCTCTCATCATAAGAGACTTCTCGGAAAGTGCAAAATTATCCAATGCAAGGGAAGCAACTCGGAAATTGACACCAAAACACAATCCGCATAAACAAAAAACAGATTTGTTGTATCCAGTCCAATCCAGCATGCACTCAAAGAAGTGATTATGCAATATAGAACCAATAATGCTGATGAAGAACAGAGAGTACAAGGCCTAAATTTTGTGAATATATGAACACAAAGACGAGGAAAGAAATCCAATGGACTACATCATACATAATGATTAATATGCCCGTCTGACAAAATTCAGTCAAAAATTGTTTATTCAACTCTTAATTTAATGCACTGTTTGAAAAATTTGGTATCAGGTCCAAACTCTTCTGTCATGGAAAACACACTTGTTACATTGATGGAATCAAAAACTTCACTTCAAGTTGAAAGGGGGTAACTTTGATCGGTGGTTATTTCTTTGTTATTGAAATTCAAATTTTCTTATATGAAACTAAGAGTTAAAAGTACAACTCGCTGCATCACTGTTAGAGGAGCCCTTTCAGACTGTAAGGTCACAATCTATAACTTATAAGTTCATGCCTACATCGAAGCCTGTAGAAAATGGGACAAAGATGATGGATGTCATGTCATCTCATTGTTATCCCAGTTGGGATTTTAATTTCAATACAGCTACAATGGATCAAGCAGAACATGGAAGTTCTTTCTTATGGCTAGCTTCAAGGTGACACCCACAATTCAAAAGGATGCCTGCCACAAAAAAAAAAAAGAAAACATTTCTCACCCTCATACCCAAATAACTTTGCGTCCTTATCCTCATCCTACCTTTCTTGTGATAGTTCAAGCTGCCTGTCATACAGGGGTCTAATTATTGCATGAAAACTCCTCCTTACTAAAAGTTGTAATCCATTATTATCTATTAAAACCTGTTTTGTTACATTCTCTTCTCATCATATTCTGTATGTATTTACTTATTAAAAACTATCAACAAAAACTGTCACCCAAACTGTTGACACAAGTTTCTTCAGTTTTCAAGTTGGTCAGGCTGGCTGGCTATGTATGTATAAATATTGCACCAATGGAACTGGAGGGCTGAACATTTGAGAATTTATTTCTTATCACGTCTTGAAAAAACACTTTTTTCATTTTTTCTAACCTCAACTCCTCCAAGTCTTTCAGTAGGAGTTTAATTTGCAATGCAAGCTTATGGTAAATTGGTCCCTTAGTTTGTCTCCATCAACATTCATGCAAGTTTTATTGAAAATTCAGACTTATCAGTTATCACTGTCCAACAAAATTAATTTATTCATTGATCTCCCCCCCCACCCAGATATGACCACAAAAAATTAGAGAACACATTGGTCTGTACCTATGGTGGGTGACAATGGGAAAAAAGCAGGTACTATAAGCAGTGCCAGATCATGTCAACGGCCTTCTGTAAGAGACTGATCTCTACGCTCACCAACGCAAGCCATAGCCTCTCTGCCTTGCCTCCCGATGAACCCTTTGACTGGCTTGGCTGCAAGCAACAAGAAATGAATGAAGGAATCCAGATATCCTACTATTTTCATTGATAATTCCATTTTCCAATCATTTTTTATGCTCATCATGTCACACATTTTTCCCTCTTTTTCAGTTGTCCATCGTGAAATGATAATCAGCCCATCCGCCTCAGTCTAGCAGTTTATAAAACCAAAATGAGACACCATTACGTGAGGATTTGCAGCTTTACTGTCATCGTGTACGCCTGTTTTGTAGTCTTTGTTCATGCGAATCAAAATGTTATCACATCGTATTTCTGTCCATCCATTTTGGATGGAATCCCTGATCAAGTCGTCAAGACGGGGAAGATATTCCAGTATCAAATACCAGATCGTGCCTTTAGAATGAGTGAAGATGCTTATATTAAGGTAAGCAAGCATTTGATATTATTCCAAAGAAATCTTAACTACACATCTATCTCAATCTATGTCTATCTAGAGATGTGGCTGAAGAGTGAGGGTGGGGATGCTATTGGAAAATACCCACTTGGTCCATTGGGGGGTATTGTTTTTCACCAATTAAGTGATAGTGCATGTCTGTTTATTGCAATTTTCATTTTTTCATCAAATCTCACCAAATCTCAAGGAGTCAAGCATCTTCCAATCTCTAACTCCTACCATGTGTCTCTATCTGGTCTGTTCATAGCTATCAGCCTTTCTCAATATCTCTTCCTAGTTATTCATCTATGCCAGTCTCTTCATCTCTCTCTCTCTCTCTCTCTCTCCACCAATTTATCTCAATATCACTTCCTATCTATAACAGCTGGCTCATCTCTCTCCCTCTCTCTCTCCCACTCTATTCATTTCATTATACTATAATTTGACTTGTTTGCATGTACAATTGTTCCCCCCCCTCCACCTTTGCAATGTAATGAGCAAGGATGAGGATGGAAGAGGCGACTTATGCTTGAAAGGCAGTAAAACAGTCTGAACCTTTGTTATAATTGACATTCATTCATTATTCCTTCCTCACAAGTCTGAAGCCAAAAAATTACATTACGGTTGTAGTAGACCACAGGAATACAGACGGATCGCAGAAGTAATCAATAATAATAATAACAACAACAGATATATTAGTTTCATTTGCTTTAGCATGTTATCATTGTTAATATAGGTACATTTCATATGTAATAAATTACTTCAACAAAATTATATATTTTCGATTGCAGGAATATATACGCAGGAGTTAATAACTTACAATGGATTATCTCGCAATGAATGAGGGCTTTTATTTTGCAATATATAATTATTATTTTTCAGGACTTTTCACGGTTCATCATCCTCGTCAACCTTTTAAAGTCCGTTGTTGGACAAAGACCTTCTCCAAGATTCAGCAAACATCTCGATCATTGTTGTCACAATGCTAATATTTACCAAACATGTCTAAATCATCACATCATCTCATTTTTTGCCAGCCACAATTTTGCATACGATTTCTGGGGATTTACTTTGTTAGTCATGATATACAACAGCTGTCTGCTATTCATGCAACGTGGCCAGCTCATTGCCATTTGAGTTTATAAGTGAATTGACATCTCTGACTCCTTTTTTTCTCTCATATGTATTATGCTGCCATTATCTCCAGGTGATGATGAGCATGATTCTCTCGTGTGCATGTGGCATAGTTCTTAGGCTATTATTGGGCTATTCTCTTGGTTAGATTCCATGTTCCAGTTCCATAGGTGATTAGTAAGAGGATTCATTGGTTAATAGGTTGATATTCTAGGTCATATGCAAATACTAAATGACTAATTAGAAACTATCAATCAAAGCTGTCAACATAAGTTTCTTCAGTTTTCAAGTTGGTCTGGTTAGCTGGCACGTCAGCAATGTACCTTGCACACAGGCAGTAACAAATGAGGCTAGAGGGCTGAAAATCCCAATATTTGATCATTATTATGTCTAATGAATTTTTTAATCTCCTCCTCCATTGGTCTTTATTGGGGGGGGGTTTGATTTACAATCTAAGTTTATGCTTAATTGGTGCATGAGTTTGTGTCTAGCAGCATTCACACTTCTTTTGACCATCTCTTTTTTCCAATTTTTTGATTGATCATCCCCAAAATGGCATGCTACCGAAAGACATTGGTTCTGTGATGGTTTCTATTGTTTGACTAACCGGAGCTGTTTTCGCCTTCCTTCTGAATTTCATCAATTCCACTGAGTGAAATTAGTAGGCAATTTCATGGGTAAATACCTTGCTTTTAGTCCGTATCTTATGGTAGAAATAAATTCAGAATGAAAATCAGTGATATGCTTGACTAAATGCAAAATGGACAAATAATCACTCCAGTCACCATCTTGACCATTCAAGCAGGATCTAATAAATCTGTTTATTACAGGATGGTCTGATTTGTTACATGAAATTTCTGGGTCAAAAGTCAATAATCTGAATTTAAACATGGTGTCCTGCACTTGATAGGAGGAATGTTTTAAAATTAATACGTACAGCTCGTAGCTGAGAACAGGGGGCACCATTTGAAAACTTCTCCCAGTCCCCAAATGGAAATGAGAGATCGCATTTCTACTGACAAATCTCATCAAATGTTGGAGAGGGCCCCCCAAGTGGCTAAGCCATGCCCCCTTGGTGCCAAAATCTCTAGCTGCATCTGTGCTACAGTTATCAGTTTTCCTGCAATATTTCTAAAGTTATAAGAAAGTTTATTGAGAGAAAATTCAAATTTGAAGGAATTTTTCTTTTTTTAATTTTAGGGGCTTTTAAACTTTTAATCCATACAAGAATCATACAGAAATTTGTAAGTTTTTAGAAAAAAATTTCACAAGGGTTTTCTATTTACAATGTAACTATAATGATAAAGTGATTGATGAATGACCAGCACATGATGAATGACTCATTTGGTGATTGTGAATCCGATGACACAAGCTCCTTCAATAGTGACTAACCACACAGGAAAGTGTCTGTTCAGGCATGCGCACTAAGGTTACAACAAGTGAATTTTGTCTAAAGTAAACTGCAGAAAAGTCTTGAGAGACAACAAGTACTAAAGCCCATCTAGAAAAAAATAACTTTATCACAACTAATTCACTTTTGGCTTTAGGCACTTTGGAACCTCCATAATTCATTTTGGATGCCATTCCACCTCCTTCACGTTTCATGTAGAACTTTCAGGAAGTGTGTGGTGATCAAGTAAATAACACCTCAGAGAATGGACTCGGCAAGCTGAGTTCAAATTTTGGCTGAGGAAGGTTGTGTTCACGTAGCATTTATGCCCCTGGAAAATGCAAGAATCCCTCTCTCCCTTCAGTCATGGGTAAAATAGCAAAGAGTGAAGTGAGTGATGACATATCAAGTGCTTGTCGCACCTAAGTCTGTTTCACATATTGCAAACGTGCGATTAAAGAGTAATGTAATATGTGAAGCTTAAGCGGGGTAGCTGAAGTCATAGTCAGTGTATGGGCACTACTTACATGAATATGTAGAACTTTTTTCTTTTCATCAAATTCCTCGAGGTTATTGTCTGTGTCCTTCTAAAAAAAGAACTTTCTTTACTTAGAACTCAACATTTTGGTAGAAATATTAGTAGAAACAGTCAACCAAAACTGTCAACATGGGTTTTTTCAGTTTTTGAGTTGGCCAGTTAGCTTATTACGTATCACACCAATGGAACTAGTAGGCTGAAATTTTCAACATTTGCATTTTATCATGTCAGGTAAAGACAATTTTTGGGGTTCTTTGAATATTCAGCCCATGGAGATATTTAATGGGGGTTCAATTTGCCATATGAGTTTGTGCCTAATTGTGCCAGCAGCACCCAAGTTTGTCTTTTGAAAATTCAGACTTTTTAGTGATCACTATCCAACAAAAGGCAAGAGAAGTAACATTCATTGATCACCCCTTTTTCTAATTTTGTAATTGATCACTCCTAACATGGCATATTGGTCACATGACGGTTTCTGTTGAGTGACTAGCCAAACCTGAACATGTTTCTTTATTTTTTAACTTCCAGCATGGCTTATCTGACTCCCATGAGGGTTTCCCAAACTGATTCCAAGCCAACACATGAGATAAAGGAAGATGGGTTTTTTTTCTAAGGTGGGAAGGGGAGTAGGGGGTGAATTGCTGTAAAAAAAGAATAATCAAATGGATACATAGATAGATAGTATATAGATGGAAACCAGATTGTGTTTATTTTGATTTGTCTTTAAAAAGGGATGTTTGCAACTTCTTAAGTTTTTTTCACTACATCAGAAAATTTTTTTTGATACTGATACATACAGCTTAACAGGAATTTAACAGTCATTCTTCCTCTTACTCTCTTTCTTATGATTGATACAAAATCCTCACTCATTCTGCATTCAGCAGTTTTCCATCAGCACCCAGTGAATTCAGCCTGAAAAGTAGGTAAAAAATGTGCCCATTTTAGCCTGAATTTACTATGTAAATAGATCCTGAGTAAAAAAAAAACAAACGAAAAACAAAAAACAATCATATTTTTGAAGGGGTGATTTTCAAAAACTAATTTGCCAGAACCCTTCCCTGGTGTGGCACCCCCTGCACTTTTAGTTAAGAATTGAATACAAAACCCTTTTTGTAGCAAGATATCTATAATTCCACTTCCTACAACAACTCCCTATAAAAGTTCTGAACAAAAATGTTCAATTCTTTACCTTTATCAGCTTTGTAGCAGGTTACCCTCTTCCTTTCCTTCTCTCTAAACTTACGGTCAGTGTAGTTTCTATTCTTTGACCTTGATTATATTGTCTTTTGTCCCTGACTTTCCTCACTGTGAAAATCTGCAAGAACATCGTAGTTACTAAATGCAAATACTGCAACTACTATTTTCGGCAACAACACAAATGCTGCACTAAATATTTTGCACCTTTTAGCCCCTTCTTGTTGCTAACTTGAAGTAACCGCCTTCTTTATAATCTGTCTTGGTCAACTATACCACTCATTATAACAGGGACATTCCGTAGATAAACCAAATGACATTAGACCTGCAATGCCATATGTCCCTGAAATACTCATTCTTTCCAAGATTTCATTTTTAGGTATAGGAATAACCTTCTAAACTAAACAGGCCTCTTTTCTTTACATGAGAGATCATATTAATGTTCTCATTATATGCATTTCATTTTCATTTTTTATTTGTCATAAATGTTATGCATAAAATGTACGTTTCATTTTTCCATCTGAATTCTTGTAAATGTCCTTTTTACTCCGTTTAATCTCTGCATCTACATTCAAACCTGCCACCCATGCTCTTTATATATCTCCAAATCTCCTTTCCACATTTCAAGTGATGTCGGCACATTGTGCTAACACCAAACCATCAGGAGGCAAAATCCTTTGTCAACCACATCTTCTCACCACATCTAACCAACAGTCATTTACTACTCTCCCCCACTTCAATCCAAGAACTATCTAATATTCTGATATAATGTAGATGAAATAGAACCTACATTGGGGTCAGATAGGTATACACAGAATATTTCATGGGGTTATGTTTTGTGGCTTTTGCAGTAAGCTGTCACATGCAGACAGATAGACAGACAGATTTTAGGTGTAGTATAATAAAATGAATCCACAGTGTTTTGTTTAAACTATAAACAAATTTTCAATGGGGAAAATTTTACTAAAATAGAAAGTCAAAATTTTAAAGAGATACTCCTTAGACTAGATACTCCCTAGGCTGCAAACGAATCAATGTTTTAACACTTTGCATTCCTACTGTTCTATTCTAAACAAAATAGCATGATCATTTTCTAATTCTCTATTCACCTTGGCTTGCAAGATATGAAAACATTCCTAATCTGGCCTGCCTTTCAAAAAGGTTGGCCTGTCTCTGTTATATGCCAACAATTCATTCCATGACCACCAAAGTCTAACATTTGATGATGGAAATCTTATTTCAAAACGGAAAACTGTCAGGGGAAATAAGAAATATCTAAGGAACTTCTACTTCCTTTAAGATCTATATCTAGGAATTTCTTCTATCTTTTTTTGTTTTTTATCTTGATTAGGAAGGATGAGTTTTTTTTCCGTTTTTCTTTTTTCTAGCTTTATCATCCGTTTCAAAGATTGGTGTTTAGGGAATCATGAACAGAGAAATCTTGAATGCCAACTCTTGAACTATTCATTGAATAAAAGAAGCAAGAATGATAGATCAGAAATGCTATCTGAAAACCAGATGTGTGCCTGATATTTTGAGCAAGTTTCTGCAAAAGGATGAAACAGGCAACAATAAGAGATCAAAACTGGATTTTTTTTCTAGAGTGGCTTTATCTCAATACCTCTAGACTCTGAGAACGGTCCAGTTTAGCATACATTGTAAATTGAACCCCTGCTAAAACCTTTAAAAGTATTTCAAACTTTAAAAAACTAACCTACCTTAAGTATGTCTAAAGCATGGTAGGTATGGCAAATTCCTTGGAGGCCTCTTGTTATTAAAGTCAGACAAGCCATCCTTCGATAGATACACAATCCTGAGTTGGACCATAAATATGCTAATTTGATACCATGAATTCCTTTAAAAGCCGCTTACTATGAAAACCGATTCCTTCCAAAGCTCTCTGCTATAAAAATGCTTTTGTTTCCGCATGGCAGTCCATTAATGATTAGTAGGATCTAAACACACCAACATGGAGCTAGATCTAGCTACAAAAGAGCCTAATTGGCATATTTTGTTTTGGTATATTATCCCATCAGTCAGTGATGGTTGTAATTACTAGCTAGCATAACTAAGAAGAATTTCCTTCAGGTCTATGATGGCCATGATGGCTGGACACAGACATGGTGTTCACTAAAGAATAAGAGGAAAAAACAATTTGGCAGTGTTTGTAAATTGCAACAATCATCACTCAACTTAGTTGGTGTGCATGTAACAAAACATTTTTTGGTCACGTTTTTTGGAACCATTGGAGCTCTCTATGTGATTCTCTCTCATTTAACATCCCACTCGGAAAAGCCATTCAGATAATGCTAAGTACTGCATTGTCCATCACCATCTGTGAGAGATCATTCAGCAAGTTTAAATTAATATTTTTTCTATTTGAGAATCCCCATAGGTCAAGGTAGTCTTGTTCTGCTGTATAGAAAGAAAAGAAACAAAAAAAAAACTGACTTAGAGTACATCATAGACCAAATTGCATCTAGAAAAACAAGGAAGGTGCAGCTGAATTTTCATCTACTTTGTTAATTAATAGAGCAGATAATGTTATCAAATGAGTATTGCCATCAAAATCAGTCAGTGCAAAACACTTCATTTAAAATAAATTGTAAATTTCCAATTAGTTTTTCACTAAGTTGTTCATAAGAATGAATTTAATCACATAGCAATGAATTTATAACAATTGATATAAATTCATAACAATGAAGATAAATTGTGCCAATTTTTATATCCTTTACTTAATATGATCAGCCGGTTATTGTTATCTGAAAGATTCTGTTCCAAAGTGATCAGAATCAATGGCTTCCACTGTCTAAAATTTTAGCTGGGATATCCGGAATTGCCAGAGAAAAGAAAAAGAATGAGACATTATAGAGTTCTCATAAAATTGAATAAAATGGTCAGGCACACCCTCACTTCTAGGCAAAAAGTAACTAAGTCAATCCCTTGCTTTTGGTGAAAATTGGAGTTGTCTTGATTTGTCTTATTAAAAAAGTAGTAATTTTAATCATAAATTGTCCTGACCCTAAATTGATCTGTAGGGACCTTGGAGGTCAGTTTAGTCATATAGACAAATTTGCACCCTTTAGAGTGCAGCTGTTTGGTTGGCTTTAAAAAGAAAAAAAAAATTTTGTCTCCATGAAATTAGACTATTGAACTAATTTTTGCTATAAGTATTTCAATGAGTTTATGTTATTTGAATTTTGTCTTCTAGATATCTACAGCTTCAGAAAATTCCAGTTTACCTGAGTGGATTTCTTACAATCCAGAACGCCGAGAACTATTAGCTGTTCCAACCATCCATGATGGATATGGTATTTACCTAAAAGTGACTGTTGAAGACCAGAAGTCCACCTGCAGGAGTGTTTCTGATGTGTTTCACTTAGCAGTAATGTCTTGGACTCCTGACTTTAAACAGAAGCAATCTCCGACACATTTACCAAAAAAATCATATGATACCAAAAAGTCCAGGGTTTGCAGAGGGGTAGACTTAATACAGACAACGCTAATATTTGCGGTCAACCTAAAAGACCTTTGGGCAATTGATAGGTTGAAATTGGTCAAAAACTTGGCTCGTTTCCTTGGCGTTGATTCTTCTGTTATCACAGTCAGTACTGGGAATGAGCTCTTCTCCACGCAAGACAATTCTAAGAGTTACAGCATTCTGGCTTCGGGACATGGAAACACAGTATCCATTGTTCCAAATGCCACGGAACTGACCTGGCAAGTTCCTTGCAGTGTTTTCCCGGAGGTGCATCTTTTTGTCCAGGTGCTGCAACATAATGTTGAGGGTGGACGTTTGACGTCAGAAGTTGGATATGATGTTGTTGGCTGGTATATCTCTGCTTTGGTCAATCCGTCCAAGCAACAACTGGGCAGGAAAAAAAGATTTGCGCAGAGGTTTATGACTCCAGTGCCAACACCAGTCCCAGACTTGGTGCCAGCGACCAAAGTGAAATCGTCATCTGTCCTAAACATAGTGCCAACAACCACACTGACGACCACATCCTCTTCATCTTCAAGGTACTGGTGGTGGTGGCCAGAGACCAAAGAAGACACAAAAACAATAAGCTCCACATTTTTAGAAGAGACCACCACAAAATTCTCACCAACGGATAAAATGACGAAACCATTCCCTCCACAAAGCGAGATCATTGGACATACACTAACAGCAAGTTCCCACTCTTCACGGATATCCCCTACTAAGAGTTCATACTTCATATCATTAGCCGCAGCAACACCTCATACCAAAAGTCCATCCAGTTCTTTTCCTGAAACTACCACAAGCAATAACCGTGCAGAATCTATCTTTCCTTCAGAGTCTCCCCGAATCCTCACTTCCATTTCAAGCCTTACAAAATCACAAACATCAACTTTTGAAATGCTACATTCAACAGATTACCACACTAAAAGCCACACTGATGTCTACACCACATACTCAACAATCACTGAAGAGAGCAAAAGCTACACTGATCTTGACGGTATCTCAGGGTCTGGTGATTCTACATATACTGATGAAGACACCATCCCAGTTATTGAAACAACAGTACTACCAAGCACTGAAACCTTTCCACCCACTGGCCTTTTCATTACGCCTTCCTCACCAATAAAGAAACCAGAAGAGGATATCCACTCAGTGACAGGTCAGTATTTAAACTAAACTAGATATCATTCCCCTTGAAAAATTTCAGATTTAATACATTTGGTAAAAATATTGGCTATTGTTTTCAGCAACAGAGCAAATGTTTTTTGGAGGTTAGGGTTTTTAGATTATCAACATCTGCTTGTTTGACTTTATATTCACCATCTGTGTCTACCTCTCTACACCTGGAGAGTTGGCCATTTTGATACAGGAAAGGTCAATATTGCCAAAATATCAATTCATGAAATGTTTACATATAATCATTTTCATCTGGGGTTTTATCAAAAAGTAACTGGATTTGTTTAAGTGTAAGAGTCCATTGTTTTCAGTGGTGAGTAGTAAATAAAAGATAAAAGCAAAATTGTTCTCTTTAAATGGAATAGTCAATTGTTGCAGACAGAGAAACAGAAAAAAATCACATTGTTCATTATTAAAGAAGATTGGGGGGGTGGGTGGGGGGGATGTTGGATTTACATTCTTCTATGTTTATCTATCTGATATGTTACAGCAAATCAGCAAAATTGCCCGCTTGGCGAAGTTTTAACTTTTTAAAAAAACAATCAATAAATACATGGCTTTAATCTTATCAAAAGTTTATTTAGTCATAACTATGATATAACACAACAATTTTTTAACAATCAAAAGTTTATGTAATCAATGGAAAATCAAACCTTTTTATAAGAAAAAGTAATTTGCCAATTCCAAACAGGCAATTTCACCGATTCATCGCAGCATATGCTCCAGGGAAAAAATGGTACAAAATTTCCAGGTTTCAGGGGTCTGTTGATAATGTCTACGTCTGTGAAATTAGGGTGGACTCACACTTTGGGGTGGTATTTATAGTTGAACAATTCTATTTCTGCAACCAGATAAAGACAAGGAGATTGGTCTGAAAGAATCAATGTGTAAATAGTAGGAACATGTTTTTAAAAAAATGGAAAGAACAAAAGTTGGTGGTATAGAAGCCGAAACATGGTAATAGTATCCTTGATTTTCAAAAGTCAGTTTTACACCACTTTTAAACTTTTATGAAAAAAGGCAAAAATTGAAAATAATGTTCAGTGTTTCTTTCACAGCAAACTAGCACATACTCTCTTCTCCTCTCTCCCAAAACTAAGTCTGCTGTATGCTCCAACAGTCAAATCTCTGACAAATTAGCTTAGCATACCAACATATCCATTTTTGGAGTCTGGGAATGCCCCAAAATATTTTCCATACAAACCAATGGTATTTGCTCTTTTGCTAAGCACTATCTCAGCTCACAAAAGGTTATCATAGAAAATGGTTACTTTCTGATGATGATGGAGATAAGGACAATAAAAACCTAGGACCAAGTCTGAACAGTTTAATAATTGAATTTGTAATTTTCTTCCCCATTGAACATACTAGCTGCCCCTCTCAGTTTAGAGCAGGTTTCCAGATATTTCTTGAGGAAAGCCTTTGACAAGAAGACCTTGAACACACTAATCGAAAGAGTAGGACATTGTTGTTAAGTGACTTGCAAATAGCCAATGGAAAATAAGGTACAATTTTCCTTTGAACATTTCCTCCATTCTAACAAGGCCACAACATTACAGAATTCTATACAAATGGATAAATCATACAAATATATATTTCAGTATAAATGTGTATATTTTAAACCCTGCCTTAGTGAAATATCTTTCAGATAGAACCATTTTCTCAGGGTAAAACACAATTTTCAGGTAGAAAAATTGCTGTGACTACTCAAGATAAATTTCCATTACTAAAAGCCTAGTTACAACTTTGTTTTCTGCTCTGCTTTCTTTACCTTGTATGTTTTACTGAAATACAGCCTTTTTTCACTTTTTGCAGACATGCCCTATGCAGGATCAGGTTCTGGGTTTGGGAGTGATGATGAAGAAACACCAGTTATCATTCAACCATCATCTCATGCCTCTTCAGAAACCTTGTCTGTTCCGACACCATCTTTGAGTTCAGTCATCGACTCTAGTGAGACCAATATCTTCTATTTTGAGGAAACAGCAAGCACATCAACTAGTAAACATATCGGTTCTTCCATCTACATACCAAGCTGGGATGCTGATCGTTTTACCTCATCCAAATCCTCTTCCTGGGAAATATGGATTACAAAAGATCCATGGGCATCCAAAGATAATGAACGTAAAGTGACGGAATCCACCACAGATTTGTCGTCTTCCAAAATGACAGACCATCATACTGACATGTGGTACTCTAGAAAGGCGGATTCTAGTGATGGTTGGTCCTCTAAAGAGACAGAACCCTACACTGATACATGGTACTCTAAAAAAGACCAATCGACAGATGTGTGGTCTTCAAAAGAAACTGTACATTCTACAGGTGCATTGTATTCTGAAGAGACTAAGTGGTCTAGGGAACCAGCAGGATCCAAGACAAGTGACTATACCTGGGGAGGTTTGTGGCCTGAAGAAACTAAACACACCAAAGAGATATTACATGCATCTTCATTTTACCACGGAGAAATTATGAGCTCAGAGACCGTCAAAACACATGCAACTCTGTCGTCACATTATTCTACCATCACAAAAAACCCATCATCCAGTATGGAATCGTATCCTTATTCTAACCCCTCGAGCCGTTCCAGTTCAGATATCAAGTCTAGCATTTCCACAGAACTCCAAGGAGAAATCTCACCAAGTACCAGTAGCAATGTTCCAACTACTTCAAGATTTGGCTCTGTCTACATTGAAGAAGAATCAGTCACTAAACATGGTGAAAAACCGTCAAAATATGATTCAGCATTTTCAAGTCAAATTCCCGACAGTTCTACAACATCTACAGACGGGTTCACCATGATCCCTGATGATTGCTTGAGAAGTGGGCTCTGTACTACAGGTTCAACCCTGGAGGCAAGCAGTACACAGACACATGAACGCTGGACTCCTACTCGCTCAAGCAGTACCACTGAATCTACCAGTGTGACACCAATGATACCAGTCAGTGTGTCAACACAGAAGAAACAACGTATCACAACACTACAACCAACCACGGAGCAGAGAAGGATAACTAAAAAGCCGAAGAAACGGCCAACACTACCACCCATCACAAAAACAACAGGTAAGTACACTCTTAACAATAAAATGGTATTGCATGCCAGTCAACTGTTGGGGGCACTTTTCTATTTCATCCTCTTTGAATTACTCTGATATTAGTTGATCAGTCTGGGTACTAAACAAAATGTTGGGGCAGAATAGAAACCATATATATGACTTTGATTTACTGTATATGAAAAAGAAATCATCGCAATCAAACCACAGGTGAGTGCTCTCATCAAATGAATATGTTACAGAACTGCCTCATATCTTGGTAACTATTAAAGATATGTACTTAAAGTAATTACGTTATCTCTTTGAGGCTCATTTCTTTGCCTTCCACCTTGAACTACATTGCCATCTATTGATCTGTCTGGTTACTAAACAGAATGGTATGCTAGAATAGAAATCCTTCTGCTTCTACAGATATGAAGATGAAAGGCAGCATTAGAAATTACTCACCAAGCAGACTCTCTATAAGTTGAATGAAATTTACCACAAGATGCTTCAAAGAGATAGAAAAATATTGATAAGTTTTTCCTCAAGATTTTTTGGCTTTTAAAAGCCTGTTTTCCACCAGGTTATGGTAAGAGACACTTATATCTAACACAGACATATTTAAAGCTTTTTCTGATTGCCTGCTCTTGCTGTGGGAAAAATACTTCGTAACATTTTGAAAACATTTTTAAACTTTTAAAACTCATTTACAAAAAAAATTCCAAAAAAACATTTACCATATTTAATTACATAAAAGACCACACCCTTTTTTTCAATGTTCATTTGGCCTTGTATCAGACCAAGTTGAACTGAGTAAATACCATATATATATATATATATATATATATATATATATATATATATATATATATATATGAAGAAAGAGAGAGAGAGAGAGAGAGTTGGTGCATGTGTGTGTTATCAAGACAATCCTTGATGACAAATTTTAAAGATTTTCCCTCCATTTACAAGAAGCAGATGTAGTAGGCATAAATATAAGTAATAAACAGAATTGGCTTAGAATTAAGGCTTGTATTTCAACTCCAAGTGGAACACAGCTTTTCTAGATAAGTTATGTTTAGAGGAGAAACTCATTAAATTTTTCATAGAATGGCAGTTGCAGATCACATGACCTGAAAGAAACTGGGATGGACAGGAGAAAAAAAATCTTGTAATTTAAACGTGTTTTGTTTTGAGTTTCTTTGCATTGACTTTATTTTTTTTAAAAAGAATTACCATATAATGTAGCAAGTACTTTGTAATTACTAACAGCTATGTATAAGCTGGAAAGTAGAGAGAGTAAGAAAGAAGTGCTCCTATGCTGGCTATGGCTTTAGCTATCTCTGCTTAGAAATGGATTCATGACTTTCCAAAGAACATTAGAGCAAAGTGAACACCAAGTGTCCTAAGTGGAGTTTAAACTAGGCTAGTCTAGTCCTTTTGCCGAGTCAATACCAGCTCAGCCACCCAGCCCTTCAAATAGAAAGAGTAACCCCTGTCTCTCTTTCTCTTTCTCTCTCTATATATATACATATATAACAAGGTGGACTAAAAGTTTGGATCCATAGGTGCCCTACCACATTCAACAGTTGTTGTAAGGATATTTTTTAATCAAACTTTCCCAAATAGGTGGATTGGAAGGTAAAATCCTGTTGAATAGCTGCCAAAGTCTGCAGACCTAATACCACTAAACTTTTAGCTCTGGGGTCATTGTCAGTAGACTATTGGAATTGTCCTAGAATAAATGACTGCACACGAGGAGGAAACCAGATCAGCCTGTAAAAACACTGGCATTCCTAGGGAAGGTCTATGTCCAATGATGGACGTAGAATGACTGCTGCTGCTGCTGCAGATGATGATGATGATGATGATGATGATGATGATGATGATGATGATGATGAGGAGGAGGAGGAGGAGGAGGAGACTGGATTGTCCAATTGCTTTTCTTACATTGTCTTTTTATGAAGGAGAATTATGGGAATACAGAAATGGTAAGGCTGATTGCATTACATCCTGACAGAATAATGGGATAAGCTGTAATCAAGGTTCTGTAGCGTGTAACAAAACAGTCACTCTTATTAGAAATGATGCGTGTGAATCTTGTACGCAAGACTATAATCGATGTATGTGTAAGACATTGCAGCACAGGGAAAACTAACTTAGTATCAAATAGACATTTGACAAGAGTCAGTAGTTCAATACCCATATTTTGTCTGTAACAAGAAAAATCAATCAGTTGATTATATAATTTTATATATAAGATGAACTATTATAAATTATAATTATCAATTTTATTATTTTCTTCAACTTGATTTTTTATTTGCTTTTTATTAGAAATTAAGATGAAGGTGAATAGTAGTAATAATTAATAAGAATGGTTTACATCACTCCACCTGATGATAGAGAAATTTAAAAAAATAATTAATTACCCAATTAAAAAAAAAAAACTAACTTTTTTTCTCACTTGTTTTTGCAGATTATATGAACAAGGCACCCAAGGTTCGAACGGCAATGGGAAGTGCCTATGCAGCTGTTGGGACTGTTTTCAAATTCCAGATTCCAAAGAACACGTTCCATGATCAGGAAGATGGTAACACCAGACGGCTTACACTTAATGTGGCTTACTGCTGGGGACCACGATGCCCCCAAACTAACTCTAACAGTTGGCTGGAATTCGATGAAGCAACCCAGACTTTGACTGGATTACCGTTAGAAGAAGATGTTAAGCAAAGCCCGATGGAGGTGACAATTAATGCAATAGACAAGGGCGGGAAACTTGCTCAGGATATCATAATGATCCATGTGAATTCCACTATGACTGATCTGAGTCCAGCATACGAGTTTGTTATGAAGTTTGAAGTGAATGGTAAGAAGTTCCTAGCTGAACGTAAACACCTGAGAAACCTGATGAAGAAGCTGAGCTCCTTTTTTGGTGATCGAGATTCGAGCTACATCACAATTCTGGATGCAAAGCCAGGGTCTTTAATTCTTACCTGGACTAACAACAGTGTACCAATGGACAGGTGCGATAATGAGACAGTCCACGAACAGAGAAGAAAAATCTTTGATGATAATGACCGCATCAATCCTAAGTTCAGAAAATACATGTCACCACGGTTCACTGTTCTCGACGCCGAATTTAATTTAGACGGAGCTTGTCTGGATACTGAGCCGAGAACAATAGGAGATGCAGAGACTGGAGACATTGCGGAAGTTAATCCTTGGGCGGAAGCAATTATACCTACAGTCATCGCTGTGGCTATTGCTATTTTTATTGTTGTTATAATTCTTCTGATCTGCAGCCAGAAACAGCGTCAAAAGAAAAAGCAGAAGAGTGAACAAAGGAATTCATTTGAGGATCAAGATCCAGTCATGTTTCACAGTGAACGATCGAATCCAGACCGAGGAATGCGTTCAAAACGGGCTGTCATTCTGCCTGGGGATGTAAATCCAAATAACTCCATACATCGGAATTTCACTCCATATCAAGCGTCTGGATTTGGAGAACAAGACAATGTTTCGGAATATGATGATGTGGAGTCAGAGTCAGGACGTTACTCATACAATAATGGCTCGACAAACCCTCCTCCACCTTATAGACTACCCCCACCCTATTATCCAGATAATGGGTCTTCTTATGTGTGAATATGAATGATTTGGGGGAGTTTAAAATAAATGCATTTAATAATCTTTTTTTTTTTTCATTGGATTCCCTAACTCTTAAATTCATGGACTGCTTGATAGCACTCCTGAACCCAGAGAAACTTTTCAATGAATAGAATTTTTTGTAAATTGAATTTTTTTTAAAATTACAAAGGTGCAAGAGGAGTGACTTTGATCAGAAATTCTTTCCCTTGATTTAAGATTTGAATTTTTTGTATGGACTTATGAGCTAAGTGGGAGTTTAGGGGAAGAAATTCAACCAAAAAAAAATGAAAATAAAACTAATAGAAACAACAACTTTGAAAGTATTATTAAATTGATATGAACAATCCACTTATATAAAATGCAATGTGTATCCATACATATTTGTGTGTGTGTGTGTGTGTGTTTAACTCCTTTCAACGAGTGCGCAGATACTACATTCTGATCCTAGGCCGAGGGCCAGAGAGCAACATTTTGATCCTAGGCAGAGCACAAAGATACTCTGATCTTAGGCAGAAGTGCTGATCTATATGTAAATAATCCCATCTTTCTTGATAGATACTTGTATTAAAATATTTTACGTACACTTACGCAAATAAACATATGTGCATACATAACAGACATATACACCCACATGCTGACATACAAAGTTGACTTGTGTACGTATATGCATTTGCTCATGCACAGACACATACATATGCTGATATACAAAGTAGAAATGATACACACCTATACATGATTATATATAGAGAGAAACATATTCAGTATACATACTCATATATACATGCCCATCCAGCATTGTGTTTTTGTTTTATCAATCTGGTGGTAAGGTGGCCTAGAAATCCGAGTCATCCAAATGAAAAGCTAGATTAGAGAGAGAAGGAATCACATAGGAGAAGGAAAGTTGACTTTGAACCAATCAGCCATCTCTTATCATTCATTTTATGACTTTTATTTACCTTCATCTTAAATCTATCAATGGCTTTTTTTTTTTAAATTTTCCAATCGCTTCCCTTGTCAGTGAGTAAGCTTCAGGTGAGACTTAAACTCTCATCCCTGATGGAATGCTAGGTATACACCCTGGGCTCTACCAGTTGAGCTTCTGAAGCCAAGTAGCAGGCAGAATTCAAATCAAACCCTTAAACTTACCCTCTACACAAATTTTTGTTGCCATGTCTGTTTACAGACTGGAAGTTGTAGTATTAATACAGCAAATATTTCTATCATCTATTTCTATCAGATGAAATATACTTAATGATTATCAAGCAACTGCAAAATTGAGATGAGGATAAATAGTAATACTTGGTAAATATCTCAGAGTGCCTTCAGAAGAGAGATGCAAGCAAGTCTTCTGGATCATTGCTTGCGAGTTTATTTTCATGTTGCATACTAATATCATGACCATATGCCAAACTAGGATAAACTTGAATATCTACTTACATAATTCATCACATGATTGGCTAGATTTTCTGTCTGTAACATTTGTCATTTGTCAAGGGAGATAATTTTTGGAGGCTAATTGAATTTTTTTTATTCATTTTTTTAATGTGCAAAAGATCAAGGTTCATTGAGGTTGAAGATAAACAAGAAAATGTTGAGCAAAGTGACATATTTGATATTTTTTGAGTAATTAGCAATTGGAAAATTACTTAGATACCAATGTCATTTTCTGATGGTATGGGTGAACTAGTCTACTTAGATACCAATGTCATTTTCTGATGGTATGGGTGAACTAGTCTACATAGAATAATTGCCATTGACTTTTGACTTTTAGTCTTTTTCAACTATTTTAGACTGAAGGAACCTTTGAAATAACATTCATATCTCAAGAAACTCTTGAAATAATCATCATATCTCAAGGAACTTCTGCATAAAGATATTATATGTATAGCTAATGACACATCCGTGTGTTCAAAATTTATATCTATTATACATCATGCATTATATCATATCATATTTATTTTTGATTGACAAAAATTGATGAATATAAAAAAATTAATTATCAATTATATCCTATCATATTATTTGAGATCGTAGCTTTTTAGAGTTTTTTCCTTGAAAAAACTGAAACAATAACGATTGTAAAAAAAGATAGCCATGGGTCTTTTTCAGTGGTTAAAAATTCAGTGCTTCCAGTGTCAAATGTCATCAAGACGGGTCCTCTACTCATCCTATAAAAATATCTCAAATGAAGCAAAAATCAGGTGCTTTTTAACATGAATAAAATTTTTGCAGAATCACTAACAACCTGTTGTGGAACCCTTAGGTTGAGAAAAGTTGGCTTTGAGCAATTGTTAGTAAGCATGGTTTGCAAGCTATTGTTAGTAAGTTTGACCTGCAGCAGTACTATGGCCTTGTGCCAAATTAGCTACTCAAATTTTCACTTGAAAAAATATCTTACTCACGTTGTTACATATGAATTTTAATGATAAGATGAAGGATGTATACAAGTATGTATCATTGTTCACCTCTCATCATCACAGGCAACTGTTTGTAAGACCCAATTCTGGCTTGCCAGGCCTGTTGGAGCTTTGTTCTACAGTACTTGGTATTCCCCAATGATCACCCATCTGAATAGGCTTGGTGTTGCTTAACTTCAGGGATCTTACAAGAACAGGTTCATCTAACATATTTTAGGGAGATGTTCCTTGAGTCTAGGGAGAAGGCATTTAAAAAAATCTTTGATATGATTTGGCAATGGATTGAACCATGGCCTACAGAACCAGAGGCAAGTGCACTAATCCTGGGCCTTGGTGATCACTGAGGATGATATTACAAAAAAAACAAAACAACAAAAACAACATAGATTTTTCATCCAACTCTGACTCTTTTGAAGCAATGGCCTTTCATCTAACTGTCCTTTAATATGCCATCTCAAGAAAATTCTTTAGATTTAGTGGTCACAAATTTAGTAAAAGTACATATTATGACTACTTTATCATTGAACATTTCATTATGGATATGAAGTTCAGAATGTTTGGAATGATGATAATCTTTTAGAAACATTTCAGATTTTCTAAGCTTAGACATAGTCAAGGGTGTGAACTCTGTCACTGTCATGAAGTATTTCGGTCAATTCAAGTGGGACCTATTTTTCCAACTTTTTAAACTTTCCAATTGCCTTGAGATGATGTGATATAGTTGCTGTCAAAGTCCGAAAGTCTCTTGAAAAGTGCTTAAACCATTGTTCGTGGGTCATTAGCGACTACTATCAATAATTCTTCATTATTAAGAACAGGTTTTGGCTTTTCTCAAGGTTTAGAACTGATGTCCCCAACCTATACCTAGCAAACTAATGCTGAACAGTTCACACTGTAGTAGTGAACATTCCAAATGCTTTATTGGCGTTATCAGAAGCTTGAGCAGTATATAATGTTCTAATTTGATATCATAATTGAAAATTAGTCAAACTTCTTGGGTAGGCAGCGTTGCAATTAGGGGCTCAAAAACTTCGAATAATAACAAATTATACCTCTATTTATACTGAATCTATCGAGAAAAATGCAATTATAGTAGTAAATCTTTCACTTTTAGGATAATTCTCTTTTATCAATTATCATCTTGGATCACCCCCCCCCAACATTTCATGTGTAACAACCTAATATAGAACAGGCCAAACTATGTTGACATTTCATCCCCATAATGTAAACATGGCATAGAGCAGAACTTATTTCACTTTGACCCCCTTCGCATCAGGCACATGCTTTTGCGAACCCTATTCTTGGCATATAAGCAATCAATACTACTGGGACAGAAAATGATTAGTCCTTAGTCAAACAATGACTGAATGTAAAAACAAAGAAGAATGAGGTCCAATGGGTTCTTCACACTCGTCATTATTGATTTGAGAAATTTATCTCTGACCCACAGAATCATTAGACAGCAGAGTTTTTCTCAATTCATTCGCATATTTTTATTTTGTCTTCTTGGACATTTCTGCAACCCCAAATAATCTTTATGTCATTCCACCCAAGGGGGTCATGACCCCTAGTTTAAGAAGCTCGGGCATAAAGCATGAAAGTAACGGAAACATACTTGTCATATACAATTATTAAATTAAAATGTTTTAATATTTTTATTAATATTTTGATAATTATTAACTTCGTATTTTTATGTCAAAAGATTTATGTAAATAAACACAGAAATATAAAAAAAAATCATTGACTTTTGGTCATTTAACCGTTCGGGAGTAGCTGTCGAGATTTCTTGTTATTTCTTTGTACCATTTTTTCTTTTATTTTTTTCTCTTTGGCAGCAAATCAGATTCAAGACAATTAGTAGGAAGTGAAAGAAATGATTGTCCTGTAGCCTCTAATGAGATTTCGTCATTCGGGCTTTTCTTACTTTGGTAGTGAAGCAGAAAGTGATTTGTGACTATTTGTGACGAAACAGAAACAGCAAAATATACAAAAGGCTTTTCTGAATGAAGATGGGAAACTTCTTTCCACAATCGATAATTGAAACACATGGATAGATTATGAACCAAATATACTGGAAACAAGTGCAGATAACAACTTCAAGAACAGATGTGATACATACACAACACAAAACAAATATGAAAACCAACCAAGAAAATAACCAAAAACAAAGTGCAGAGCTGAGCTATAAGCACAAATACGAGCATCAATTACTTGCGGAAAATTTAATCCGTAAATTTCAAGGGTAATTTTTGTTGATAGTGATGTCCATAGGCTAATATATAGCTATTAGGTGAATTTTAATCTGAAATTTCCATGCTGTGATTTTCGATCATCGTGATTAATATTAACAACTAAATTGAGAATTGACAAAGAAGAAGATTATGCTGAAAAATAAGTATTTGTTGCTATATATAGCATAATATCAATTATGTATATATACTCATCAATTTACTTACATCAATCCAAGTATATGAAATGCAAAAATCCATACATTTATATAAATATACATTTTGTGCAATATTTTTCAGTGATTGTACAAATACTAGACTTTCATTCCAGGCAGAGTGCACAGATACTCTGATTCTTGGCAGAAGTGCTGATCCATACATGAATAATAATCTAGCCATTTTTTACAATTAAATTGTACGAGTAAGTAATGATATCCAACATACGTATAAATTTGCACAAAAATCATTTAAAAAAAGAAAGAAATGAAGTATAAGTACACAAAAGAGTATAAAGTTAGATTGTTTTACTTACCGTCAAATAATGATCACTGTAATTTCAAATGTTATTGATTGATCTTAATCTATTTACTTAGATAGATATGGAAAGACTGAGATAGATAGATATGGAAAGACTGAGATAGATAGATATGGAAAGACTGAGATATATAGATAGATATGGAAAGACTGAGATAGATAGATAGATATGGAAAGACTGAGATAGATAGATAGATATGGAAAGACTGAGATAGATAGATAGATATGGAAAGACTGAGATAGATAGATAGATATGGAAAGACTGAGATAGATAGATAGATATGGAAAGACTGAGATAGATAGATAGATATGGAAAGACTGAGATAGATAGATATGGAAAGACTGAGATAGATAGATATGGAAAGACTGAGATAGATAGATAGATATGGACAGACTGAGATAGATAGATAGATATGGACAGACTGAGATAGATAGATAGATATGGACAGACTGAGATAGATAGATAGATATGGACAGACTGAGATAGATAGATAGATATGGACAGACTGAGATAGATAGATAGATATGGACAGACTGAGATAGATAGATAGATATGGACAGACTGAGATAGATAGATAGATATGGACAGACTGAGATAGATAGATAGATATGGACAGACTGAGATAGATAGATAGATATGGACAGACTGAGATAGATAGATAGATATGGACAGACTGAGATAGATAGATAGATAGATATGGAAAGACTGAGATAGATAGATATGGAAAGACTGAGATAGATAGATATGGAAAGACTGAGATAGATAGATATGGAAAGACTGAGATAGATAGATATGGAAAGACTGAGATAGATAGATATGGAAAGACTGAGATAGATAGATATGGAAAGACTGAGATAGATAGATAGATAGATAGATATGGAAAGACTGAGATAGATAGATAGATAGATATGGAAAGACTGAGATAGATAGATAGATAGATATGGAAAGACTGAGATAGATAGATAGATAGATAGATATGGACAGACTGAGATAGATAGATAGATATGGACAGACTGAGATAGATAGATAGATATGGACAGACTGAGATAGATAGATAGATATGGACAGACTGAGATAGATAGATAGATATGGACAGACTGAGATAGATAGATAGATAGATATGGAAAGACTGAGATAGATAGATATGGAAAGACTGAGATAGATAGATATGGAAAGACTGAGATAGATAGATATGGAAAGACTGAGATAGATAGATATGGAAAGACTGAGATAGATAGATATGGAAAGACTGAGATAGATAGATATGGAAAGACTGAGATAGATAGATATGGAAAGACTGAGATAGATAGATATGGACAGACTGAGATAGATAGATAGATATGGACAGACTGAGATAGATAGATAGATATGGACAGACTGAGATAGATAGATAGATATGGACAGACTGATACATAGATAGATAGATATGAACAGACTGATACATAGATAGATAGATATGAACAGACTGATACATAGATAGGTAAGAATGGAGGTAGATAGGTATAAAAAGATAGAGAAAAGAGATAGAGAAAAGAAATGGATAGATAGATAGATAGATGTGTGAAAAAATTATAAAACAGAACAGATAAATACAAATACTAATTAAAGGAATTAAGCATTGATCACCTGAAGAAGGTTGGAGAATGGATCAGTCAAAGCATTGTAGTAAAAGCATAACTAATACAAAGAATGATTTCAATAGTGAAAACAACTTGTGCAATGATAACGACTCTTTTCAATATTATAGAAGTAAAGATTATGCTTTTAATTCTTTCAATGGACAAAATCATTCATTTTTCTGACTACACATACTTGTACTAAAAGTGAAAATGCATGAGATAAAAAGTTTTGCTTTTCATAACTGTGAGAGGAAGAAGCAGCCAATGGCGTATCTAGAGAAAAATAGTACATATTGCAAACACTGAAGAGTGTACTTTTGTGAAAACATCTGAAATGGTGACATCCATCTTTTAGATAACTAAACTCAGAGGAACTCAAAAATACAAATTAAGCTCATTAATGTCTTAATCAGCAAATGATGTTAAAACACGAGAATGATGAATAAACATTTAACAATCAGGGCAATCCTTCGTCTCCTCATCAATGATAATCAAAAAACAGAACTGTGATCTGAAGCAAATTTTTTTTTCACTATCAGAGGATAGCAAGTCTGTTTAGTCCCCCAATAAAAACTGCCACATGACCAACATTTTTTGGTAAGAATGCTGTGTTGGGGGTGATCAATTAGGAAATTAGAAAAAGGGGTGATCAATGGATTAGTTACTTCTCTCACTTATTGTTGGGTTGTGATCACAAAAAAGTCTGAAATTTCAAAAAACTATCATGCATGATGCTGGGCACAAAGTAAGGAATCAATTTGGCATAAACTTACATTGCAAATTGAACTCCCATCAAAAAACCTTTTTTTTCTAAACATACTAAGGGGTAAATGATGAAAATTTGAGCCCTCTAGCTCCATTGGTGCGACCTGTACACATATTACATAGCCAGCTAGACCAACTTGATAACTGAGGAAACCTATTTCTACAGTTTTAGTTGACGGTTTCTAACTGCTCAAGAGTACCACCTCTAACTATTATGTACATAAACTTTTTGATAATCTTTACTAGCAAGAATATTGTATTGTGTCAATCTTCTTACGTCTGTTTTTGCATGAAAATCTCATATCAAATTACTCTTAGTGCTTCCAAATAAACTGGAATTTAATGTATTTCTACAATTTAAAAACAATCATCAATGCTTTAAAAATGTTTAGACTTTGCAAATATATTGTGTAAACTGAATATTGGTTATTTCAAAAGAATCTGCCACATCCCATGTCATGGAGTTAGAAAACAATGAATGAGGAAGTGTCACAAAGAATGAAAAAAGAAAACTGATCAGCGCCTTTAGACAAAGATATTTTGGCAACTAATGAGGCCAAATAAACTACTTTTAAGATATCTTGATGGAGAGAGAAATAGAGATCGCCCACGATGTAACTAATATAGCAAGATCAAAGAATGGACTCGATTGCAGTAGGGATTCTACAGTAAGAACAGAGATGGACATATAGAAATGTAGAAAACTAGTTTGTCATTGAATATTGAAAGACATGGAAGAGAAAGGAGAAAAAATGAAATTGTTGCACAAATGGCAATCATAACAAAATAAACATGAAGAGATCAAGAAAATGATGAAGATGCCGCATCAATAGATATAAAAGTGACTAACCAGGAAGCAATGCAATATCTAAATGGAATGTTATTCTTTGTATAAATGGAATGAAGTAGTGCCTTTACACTGGCTGCGGCTTCAGACAACCCTGCTTGGCCTCCACATGGATCACAAAGGTGGCTCCCCAACTTTTCAAATCACGGCCCCTTTAATCTATATTGATTTTTGGCAGCATCCCAAGTCTGCGAGAAACCTCTCAGAAATAGAATTCTCATTTCACATAAACTTATTTTTATTCAAACATTTAAATAAATTTAATAGCTTGATCATATGACCATTCAGTAGTCTCAGTCTTCAGTCAGGCCACCAAGAATCTCCATTCATTTTTGCACAACTACAATCCAAAATGTAAAACTTGTCTATCATCCGAGCATCATCTAGTGTTGGAATGACAAGGTTCAACACTAAATGGATTTAATGATTCACGATATGCTAATTAAATATCGCTTCCTATCATTGCAATAGTACATCAGACAATTGAATTACAATGGTCTGGAATTGTTAAACATTGGTAATATCACTTCATTGGCAAAGGTAAATAATTTGAAAAACAATCTTTGTTACAATACTATCTAATGAGGATTTCAAAAGCCAAACCATTTCAATTTGGGCAGTGATGCATAACTCTGAGAATCAACCCCCCCCCCCGAATAATAGTTGATGATAGCATCTGGAATGTATGTTGAGAAGTATAGAATTACCTGGAGATCCAGATAGGTTGGCACCAAGGTTGTAATTGCATAGGACGACACAAACTCATTAGATCCAGTGACTTGTCTGTCATTTGTTGCATTAAAGACAAAAGTCAAAGGCATAATCAATGCTAAGATTCATAGACCATTTGTAACCATCGTGAAACTCTTCAAGGAATAGGATTTTTTTTAAATGGAACTCTCTTATGAATTCAATAAAAGATAAAGAAAAATTTTACTAAAAAGTACAAGAGAAGTAACTTTAATCAGGAGTTACTCCCCTTGATTTGACTTTTGAATTACCTATCATGAATTAAAGAATTAGCAGCAATGTCACTCACACTGAAGCCAGTTCTTCCATGTAAGACAATCAGGGCTTATGAGAATGGGGGTGCAGCCAGAGCATCGTTTCAGGACCAGGGGTGTAAGGGGGAGTTGATTTATGAATTCATTAATAAAATTGTCCCAATCATTTACTGGAAATCAAACAGGGTATGGTGTGCTAATAGGGTCATAGCAGAAGAACACAGGAAGGCTAACAGATGAGGGTGTTTGCACCACACTTATAAAATTCTGCTTGGAAGCCCCACAGACAATAATAATGAACTTATGCTGCTTGAACTGATAATTTGGAGTTTTGATACCATTTTTTTGTCTGTATATCACCCCAAAAGTTACACAAGTCAGTACATTTTTATTTGCTACTAAACCTGTTGAGAGAAAAGAACAATACATCTAAAGGTCTGATTGCTCCCAAATCTTTTTTAAGCATTTGCAAATAAATACATAAATAAGGGAGACTACTCTATAATTAATAAGTAAGAGTTACCTCCCTTGGAGAATCTCTTCAATATAGAAGTGAGCCTAAGTGCAGACCCAAAACTATCACTTTGATATTATTATGCATTCTTTGAGTGAGCGCATCTTAGGAATACTTTTAGTCAAGATTCACGTTTAGCTACAATATGCCATTTGGGCTAATTTGAGGTCACAAACAGATGAACTGAATAAGAATTTTAGTATTATTTTGATGTATCAATAGATCTGAAATCCCCCAAATTCTCATAATTCTTTTACATGGACACGTATGCAATTTAAATTTTCAGATATTAGAGAAAGTAAACCATGATTAATACTTAATTTGTACTGATGGTCCAACAAGCCAATTTGGTCCTAGTCAGTGGTGGAAATAGTGGGAAGGGGTACACAGGGGTACTGCATATGCATACTTCTCAATTTTCAGCCCCCAAATTGGCCATATTTAAAATAATTACACAGGGGGTCTTGCAGTGTCCTGGGACCCACAGATGAAACAGGTTCAATTTGCTGATCCCTTATGAACCCCACTATGATCCCTAAACATAACTGCAAGATACAGTCTCATCATATACTTAGCTCCAGCAACCCATTTCTATCATTGGTTCTATGTAACGCAGAGTGATCTTTACAGTGAAAGGCATTTGAAGAAGGAAGGAATCTCTGTTTCGAAACTAGTAATATTCTGCCATTGGCCAATGACCAGCAAAAAGATTTTTATTGGATAAATTGACAGATGAATTGGACCAAAATTTATAAAATGATTGGCAAAGACAATTTACCTTGTGAGTAGTTGAAGAGAACAGAGTGGTAAAGAGAACTAACTTATTTCTTTTGGCAAATGTTCCAATATAATCAGAGTGAGGAAATTATCCAATTTCAACACAAGAGGAAGACATTGAAGAAATTTAGCCAAGGGGGAGAAATAGTAGGAAGGGGTAAGGGAATCTCCAGAAAGATGCCAAGGAACGCAAAGGTTTCCATCATTTTATATCTTGCTTCAAGTCTAATCTTCTGTGGGGCTAGTTTTATAAAGCCCTCCCCTCCCACTTTCCAACAAGTCAATTTGCAATTATTCCTAATGACGTATCCTTTCTTCAGAAAGTTTACTTTTATTTGTTTTTCAAAGTCTTGCAACAACAAAAAAAGATACAGCCAAGTTGTTGAGGGGTAAACTCGTAAGTATCATTGTCTTTTAAGTACAAATCTGATTCTCCGTAGCAGAAGGGCAATCAGTTGTACTCAATTACATTCTCTGGCCAATTTTAAAATGTTTGGTCTTTAAGAGAGAATCCAGTAATTTAGAATTGATGAAAAAATAATCTATCTAGAGCAGCAATAGCCTTTTATTCCATTGCTAAGTACTCCCCTTGGAGACTTCATACACTTATCTCAGCATCCCTTCCACTCTACAAAACAGTCTGCAAAGTCCTCTATCAGGATTGCCATCAGCTGTAGCATGACATTTTCCTTAATTCCATCCACATTCTGAAATCCCTACGTGCCACCCCACTTTTAATGGCGCATCTAATAATATAAAAATGAATTTATGGATGCGAATTGTTTCAATTTTGATATCTTTTGCTTAATGTCATCAGATCATGTCTGAAAGTGATTACATTAAGCAGCTTATTTTGTATTTTAGAACTGAGAAAAAATGATTTTATAAACTCATTTAAAATAATTTTTTAAAGAAGCTCTGGTTAGTCACTCGATATAAACCGTCACATGACCAACATCTTTAGACAGCATGTCTTGTTAGGGATGATCAATCAAAAAATTTGAAAAAAAAAAGTGATTAACATTGGCTGTATTCACAAAAATGTTTGACTTTTTGGAAAAGAAGCATAAACACGCAATTAGCAAACATACATTGCAAACTGAACCCCGCACTAAAAACATATTTGGGGGGAGGGGGAAAAAGACTTGTTGCAAATTTGATAAGGGGTAAATGCTTGAATTTTCAGCCCTCTAGCTCAATTGGTGCAGATTGTATGCATCATATATACATAATCAGCTACTGAAACCAGCTTGAAAATTGAATAACCAATATTGGAAGTTTTGATTAAGAGGTGTATTAATGATTTTGTGACAAAACAATCTAACGAGGATTCCAAAAGCCAAAGTGTCTCAAACTGGACAATGTTGTGTAAGCCTGAAAGTTCTAAAAAGAAATACTGATCTTTGGGGACATGACATTATCTGAAGAGCATTTTTGGAGATGCAAATTGATTGGCAACCAAGGTTTATTTGCACTTGTATAGGTCAATAAAAACTCATTAGATTTGTGAATTGAAGGACATGATTAACTCATAAATTCAAAGAAGATAAAACTGGTTTTTGCAGGGTCAAACTCCTATTCTGCCTGAAGATGATTACCATAATTTTGGTTTTGTTTATAAAATTATCAAAAAATAATCCTTAGTATATCAGTAAGATACATCTTATAGTTATGTATGTGGATGCATGAAGTGGTATGTGTGTGTGTGTGTGTGTGCATAAGGGGCTTGGTATTCATGGGTTTTTGACTGTTTGTCGACCGTTAGGGAAGGAGGAAATTGGCTGGGTCCTCCTCTCTGCCTATGATCAAAGGGGTATCCCTATCAGGCTTTGATACTATCTTTTAATTACTTACAAAATGATCCATCCCAAATACCTCTTTTTAATGGAATCTTAATGATTCCATCTTCTGAAAAATGTTACTTGTGGTCTAGAATATTCTACTATCCGGGCTGGCATCCATCCTGGATAGTCAAAGCCCTACCATTGGTGCTGGCGACATTCAGCTTTACCAAGCAGCTGTCATACATTTCAACAAGTCTGCGAACAGTGAGGTTAGTATCAGCCCTTGCATGCACAGGAGGTGCCAGATCCATACTTCTAGAGTGATTAGTCCAGCTGTCAGCAAATGGTCAAACATCAGCAAATTTCAACTTCGGCACGCACACACTCAATGACGGTTGGGTTAGGCATCTAAGTTTTCTCCCCCTGCATACACCCACACACACACCCAAACTTTGTCTTGCATTCACACACATGCATGAATTGGTTTTTTTATTGCAACACTTGCTGTATTCTGCTACACATGCTCATTGCTCTCCTTGCACTTAGAAGGATTTAGTTAGCAATCTGAAGGGAGGGAAAGTGTAAAGCTAACACACAAACACAAATCTGGCTGTTCTGTTTTGTGTGTACGTGTGTTCATTCACTGGTGCTGATTTGTCTACAACTGTTGCTGATTTGTCAATTTTGATTTTTTCAACAAGATGAGTGAAAGAATTTTAGCTGACCGACTATTATTTTGCATTAATTTTCATCAATAGTCATTTCTTCTGTGAAAGACAGAGCGAAAGACATAATTAACAGGAAAACCTGCTTTAAGAGGACACAACTTGGCATCAAAGATACTCAGCATGGGAGACATCGGATGATGCTGGAATCTAAAGAGGTTTCTCAATGACAGAATCTACATTTACCTCTCAAGTGGTCTCTTCCATCAGTTGAGATGAGGAAATAAAATGCAAGATTTTTGTTTTGTTTTGTTTTACGATTTGCATTTTCATCTTTGCTTTTTTTTCTGCAGCTCTACCTGATCCCCCACAGAGAAATTTGGCAACACAAGAACACAAGTCCCATCGGAGCAGGATTCTCCATGAAAGTCATTAACAAAGGTACTAAGGAGGAATAAGACTAAACTGATTCATCCGGGATGAAATTCAAATCCAATACTCCAGCAAAATCAGAGTCACACAGAGATCAATGAAAAGAGCAGTGCTAGGAATAACTCTAAGTGATAAAAAGAGGTCAACATAGATCGCAAAGTAAAAGATATCTAAGAAGTGATTAAGCAACAAGAATGGAGGTGGTCAGAACACATAGCAAGAAAGAAGGATTACAGATAATGCAGAAAGCTGGTTAAATGGCACCTATGAGATAGCAAACACAGTAGGAGAAGACCCAACGTGAGATGGAAAAATGAGATAGAAAGGTTTTTTGGTAAGAAATGGCATATGTTTGCCCATGGTTGGCATGGAGCTAGGAAAGGACTTTGCCCAGCAGTGGACCTAAAATGGCCAATGATGATGAGGATGATATTTTGTGGGACTTGAAGAATTTTTTAAAGAATCAAAATGATTTATTGCAATGGCTGCTGTATGTATTGATACTAGTAGAAACCATTCCTCAGACAAATAGAAATCAGACTTAGAATGGATAGCAAGCTAGTTTCATAGACTATTCTTAGGAACCACCAACCAAAACTGTCCACTTAGGTTTCTCCAGTTTCTAAGTTGGTCTGGTTGGCAATATATGAATGCATGCATTGTACATAGAGGCCATGAAGCTAGGGAGCTGAAATTTCAAGCATTTATTCCTTAGTATGTCTCGAAAAAACATTTTTGTTTTCTGAAAATTCCCCTGCTAAATAAGCTTTTAAGGAAGGGGGGGCTCAAATTGTAATTCGAGTTTTTGCTAAATTGGTCCCTTAATTGTGTCCAGCAGTATTTATGCTTGTTTTTGGAGAAATCAAATTTTTTTTAGTGATCACTGTCTGATAAAAGGTGGGAGAAGTAATTTATCCATTGATAAATCCCTTTTTACAATCTTCTAATTGATCATCCCCAACAACGCATGCTACCAAAAGACGTTGGTTATATGAGTGAGTGAACATTGAATGACTAACCAGAGCTTTTAATCAAGAGTAATCCTCACAAAGTACTCCACACATGTGACCTAGTGCCAGACTAAGCTAAGCTTAGTAAATACATATAATTTATAATTAACTCGTTATTAAAAACATAATTTCAAGACACCAAGTAGAAAAGGGGCGGACACCTTTTATGAAATGCAAATGAGTGGCACAACCACAAAATTAATTACAAGTTTTTAATTAATTACATCTCGTCAATTTAAAAATGTTTCTTAATTTGTTTTGCAGATTGTAACAATGGGTGGATAAAGAGAATTCTTTAGACTGAATACTTGCATTTCTGATTGGAATTTTTATGATTGGGTACCATAAGAAATAAACCTGTTTGCATTGTATCCGGAGGCGTAACTGAGGAGAGGTTGGACAGGACTATTTAGATCCTCCCCACCAGGCACCTATGAACTGAGCTCCCAAAAGAGTTGTAAATAGTAATTTACTTGCTGCATTTCTACAACCGAATCTCACTAAATATTGGGGAGGCTCCCTCAAGGAGCCAATCCCCACCAAGCCCCTAAATCTCTGGCTACACCTCTAGGCGTATCTACAGAAGATAGCAGCCTATGACAAGCACTAAAATTGCACCTCTTTCCAAACATCTGACAGAACTTTACAATAATATCAGCTCAAAAGTACAAGTCACACTCATTAATCTTTTAATTAGTAAATCATGGTAGTAAATAGAAATTACAACAGTACCGTCTTTGCTTTTATTCATTCAAATTGGTCTCTGATGTACTCAGTCTGTTTTTGCAGTTTCCAGTCGTTCTACACTCACTCGAATAGAATCACTGTCTCTTTTGACTATTGAAGGATCCCATATGCAAAGATTGGGGAAGAGACTATCATCTTCATATTGAAAAGTCAATTCAAGAAGCTATTTGGGCACTAATATTTTTGTGTTGATAGCAATATTCTGCAATCAAAAATTTCTTCATCGAGCAGCTGTCCATCAAAATCAAAGCTATACGATTAGCCAAAATTTCTGCGCTCCCTTTTTTGTGTGGTTACCTTAAGCACCATGGCACAGTCCTTTGACTTTGAGAAGGAACCCAAACTTAGTGTCAGTGTCTTGCAAACAAGCACATCTAATTCTCCATGAAGACAGTGAAGTGTTCCCTTCATGACACTAACCATTTCATCCTTGCTGTTGAGTTAACCATTTTTTTCACTTCTGAAGTCTTCCACTCTCAGTATTCCATTCTTGATAGAGACCGAGCTCTTCTTTAAGCGACTAACAAACCAACACTTTGATCATAAAGATATTCTTAGCAAAGTCAGAAAGTTGTATGTCAATGTCAAGTTAAGCATCTGCCACGCTTCAAATGTTGGTCAAACATGGTCTATCACGTTGTTGAGAACTTGAAGTATTTCCTCAAAGTACTTTGTTAGCAAGTGTCCTTTCACTCAACCAGGTTTTGGACTCTACCATTTTTTGACTTTTCCAAGCACTGTGTTATATGAGAGAAGAGGGCTGGTTATGGAGATATTCCTATCTTTGTATCTTGGTTGGCCGCATGTACACCCACCAAAGATACTCCCATCATTGTATCCTGGTTAGCTGCATATACACCCACCCAAGATACTCCCATCATTGTATCTTGGTTAGAAGCATATACACCCACCCAAGATACTCCCATCATCAAAAGTACTCTCTACACAAGCAAGGAACATACGCAAGCAAAAGCAATTAAAATTACTGATATCTAACATAACAAAGATGTCACAAAAATGAAAAGAAAATTAATAAAAAAGTTTGTTTCACTAAAAAACATAAAAACACTGACAAGTATCAATTACCGTAACCCACAACAGACGAGTTCAAATACCGTTGCTAGGTTTAGGTTATTCATGTGTTTGGACATTTATATTTATCTATGTCTCCAGATTTGCCCTCACCCAACTGTTCATAGAGTAGAAACTTGAAATATTGCACACACACTCCTCTCAATTAGTAGAGAGATCATTTTTTGTGGAGGATTCGATTTGCCATGTAAATTTATGCTTAATTAACCCCTTAGTTTGTGTCCAGCTACATCCACACTTGTTTTTTAAAAATTCAGACTTTTTATTGATCATCGGACCCCCCAAAGTGAGAGAAGTATTCTATTCATTGATCACCCCATTTTCTATATTTTTCATTGATCATCCCCAACACAGTATGCAACCATATGACAATTTCTTTCAAGTGACTAAGCAGACCTTTTTTATTTTTATCTCTAAATGGTGCCAATTTTAACTAGATACAATTATAGCTGTGTCACCAGTTTATAGCAAGGCGGTCTCTCTTTCGTGGTGGATCCTACATCAGTTTTCACGCGTAGCGTCCACTGTTGAATCCAAACAGCGATGGATTGTTGAGAGACGAGGATTTTGGATCCTCGTGGGTGATGTGTGGTGCGCTGGCCCTGTAGCTGTGGAAGGAAGGAAGCTGTACGAAGAGAAGGGAATGGAATACGCGCCAAGTATGAAGTTGGACGCGCATTGAAATAAAGAGGAATGAACACATACAAGAATTATGGCCAGAGAAGAGACGTACGTTTAATACAAGAATAAAGATGAGGTACATGTACGGGTAACGTTAATATGATCGATCGTGAGAAGTAATGTTAGGAGAAGAGGTAAAAGAAGAGATGGTGAAAGGTGGGAGCTTTCTTGTCTTGATAGTGCTGGCGTCGGAGTCGTAGCGGAGTTGTCTGAACGTGCGGATCCCGTATGGTTGGATTGCTCCGAGATACGTTCAGTGTGTTAGCCTTACTGCCAAGTAAGTGAGTTAACTTGGGGGCTATTCTCAGACGCTGTTAGACTCTCGACAAACAGACTATGAAAGATATAGAACATGGAGTTTTATCCATGCGTGTTTCCCAATGTAAGGATGGTGGTTAAGTCGGATTGGCCAGTGGGTTGGCGACATGAGAGAAGGAAAGCGAGTGGCTGGCCGCAAAGGCTGGGGCCAGAGGCCAGCTAGGAATATTGGCGCCAAGGAGCGTTGGGCCAGGGAGAAGGAAAGAGAGAGAATGGCCAGCTGCAGAGGCTGGGGCTAGAAGCATACCCAACTAGGTCGTCAGAGGAAGTGACATTTTGGATATCTTGCTAAAAGAAGAGTTTTGTACTAAATTCCTAACAAAAAGTATAGGGGTCACTACACAATTTTTGCAATAAAATATATCAATTATGATTTTTAAAACAATACAGGCTGCTGTTATAATAATTATTCTGAGAAAATGTCAAATGAGAGAGAACATTCTGTTTAAGTGCTTTGAGGATGCTAAACCCATCTGCTCCTAAAATAAACCAGCAGAAATATTGGAAAGAAAAAAAAAAGGCCACAAACGGCTATATTCTTTTCATTTCCAGCTCACTGTGTTGCTAAAAATGTTGAGTATGCTAGAAAAATCATACGAGGGCTCTTGAAAAATTATTAGGCTTGAAATTTCATACAAAGATGCCAAAAGTATGTATGATAATACTTTTTGGAGTCTTTGCATTCATTTTTGAGTACTTTACATTTTAGATATTTATTATCGTTATTGTGTTAATATCAGATCAATACATGGTATAATTGTACTTTTTGAAGCCTTAGTATAAATTTTCAAGCATACTTGACATTTTTAGCAATAAAGTTGGCTGGAAATAAAAAAATCCAGCCATTTTTAGCCACCGAAGGAGAGAACTTTTTTGTATTATTTACACTAGAGTATTTTAGGACTGGATCTGTAAAGTTCGACGAGGATTTTGCAAAAATTGATGCACAAGATCTACCAATTGCTAAAAACCGTTTGTTTGATTTGTGTATGCTGCAATTTAATGAAAAATTCCCCTAGAAGTTACGCAAGGATTTCGAGGAATGAAAAGTTAATACATGATTACTTGGGTTTATCTGGACTTTTTATTTATGGAATTCCTACATCGGGAGATTCAAAAAGATTACCGACCCCGCCCTCCGTACTTGGAACTTTGTGGTAAATCCTGTTTAAATCTAAAGCAAACATGAAAAAATGAATGAAAGAAGCAATAAAAAAAGTAATGAAAAATCCATGATTAACCCGTGTAGATCTTTATTTCGTGTGGCACGTGTCGGGTGGGAAATCCCTTTGTAAATAATAAGCCAAGATTCTCAAACTACGATACACGTACACAAAGGATAGTACGAAATATGTGAGGTCAGTAAAATACTGGAAGTTTTTATTATAACCAACTAGAGACAATTCGTATGTTATTAAATTAAACGTGATATAAAGCCGACACAACACTGCGTATATCGAATAGTTCAACATTCAACATGGAGTAAACATGGCAGGGGAGCTAACTCCATATGATTTCACAAGAGGAATTACTTCCCTTGTGATTCGAAACGGCAGTTGCAATGTTTCCGAACGAACAATTCAAGTTTTTCTCACATGTGAGAAGAGACAAGAAAAAGAGTTGTTTACTAACAATTCAGAAAATGAATTTCCCGAGAAAATCATTGAGTAACTGTAAAAAATATAAAAATCACAAACCTTAAAACATAAAAACGGATGAACCAAAATACCGTTGTCCCGCGCGATGAAAGAAATCCTGATCAGGGGACGTGACTCTGAATGATTGTTTTTTTTTTTTGAAAATTTATCCTCAAAGTGTAGATTGAAGCTGAGTTTTTTCAATTTCAGAGTTACGTCCCCTCATCTGTTTTTCCTCCATTATTTAGAAAACAAGCCTAAAAGCCAAACGATAGATGAGCTAGTTCTTTTCTTGTGTGAAGATCTAGCAAAGACAGTGTGGCCAAATTTATTTTTAAGTTCACACTTGAAAAAACCTGGAAACATCAAAATTCTCCAGATATATATTACATAATAATAAATCAAATGTGACTTCAATCTTGAACATTTATTTCATCAAAATATCAATTCATACTTATTTCATTGCAATAAATCAAATGAGATTATTACTTATTTTATTGAAAAACATCTAAATAGTAATTTCTGACATCTAGACGCAAACAAAAATATCTAGATGAGTAACATCTAAATTGGTAACACTGTGCAAGGGATGTAACAAACATTTCAGTATGTCAGTCAGTATGTCATAGAAATCAAGGCTACAAATGCTAGCACATCTAGCATATTTTGATTAGAAGATTCATGTCATTTGACTGATTTGGGGCCACTTTTTTGGGGGGGGAATCAATCTTTTTGTTTAAATAGATTTTACTGTTCAGAAAAGTCATAACATAAAATTTTAAACTTAATCCAGCTAGTAGGTCAGAGGAGAATCATTTCAAAAGTACAAGACCTTTAAGCTTTCCATAGATTTTAATTTTCCCAGTTGACCTCAGCCCCAACTACTTAGATTCATTTACTGATAACAGGAAGAAAACTTTGTTCAAAACCTGCGACATAGTTTACACAAATTTTGACATCTGTTCTTGTCATTAGCAAATTTAAAGAGTTTCATTGAAATTTGAACATTTCATTAAAAATAGAAATGCATTTCTATAACAGAATTATTCAAGTGCATTTCAGATGCAAAAATCCCTATCCTGTCTGTAATAAATACCTTAATTCCTGACTATTGAAAATCTATTTCTCACTGATTCGCAATGCAATTCTATAGTAAAATCATTAGCATCCATAAAAATCCCTTCACTTTTGACCCCTCAAAGAGGAATAATGTTCCCTTTCACTTTTGATCCTAACTTCCAATAAAAAGTATCATCAGAATATGAGACCAAGTAAAAAAACTCAGTTGAAAAAAAAAGTGTTATCAGAACAAGTGCTGTTACAATTTCACACCATTCTCTCAATGGATGCTCTCAAACTTTTTCAATTTTAATTAGAAAGAAAATGAATTTGGTTCTCATAGACCTTGCAATATAGCTGGTATTAACAAATAAATGATATGAACAAGCGAATGTTAAACTATTCATTACTAATTGTGTATTGAATACACAAGGACCAATTTCTTCACCTTTGTACCCTTCGACCTTCCACAGGCGTCTTTTAAAAAGTCAAATCTTGCACTGAAGATACATATGCTTTATTCAATACATCATTAAATCTGGTGCCTATGCTTGTGTGCTCTTGAAATGATTCTCCTTTGACTTATGAGCTGAACCTATGGCCTTCCATTAAACTGGACAAACCTCACCAACAATACTATTTTGAGGGTCATCTTTTTGGAAGCCCAAATCCATCATTCGTCCTCTTGTGATTCTTGACACCCATCTACTTGTACAATAAACAGCATGGTTTCTTGGTTCTCTGTCCGTTACACTGGACTCCTCTATTTAAAGATAATGATTTTGCTGATGAAAATACCTCCTACCCACCATTTTGACCCGTGGACTCTTCCAGTATTAATTTTTTCCGAATAAAAAACATCAAATAGAATTCCGAATATATCCATGATTTTTTTCTTGGGATTAAGAAGTAGATCATGTTGCATAGTAGCTGCAGCTTTGCATGTGCAATTTTGGGGACATTGTTGTGAGATCCAAGTAACATTCAATGATAATGATTGAGAAAATATTATATATTATAAGGTTTTGTATTTTATAAGGTTTGAGTTGGGAACAAACGTCTGAAAAGATGGAATGAGAGGAAGGAACTAGCATAGAAGCTGAGAGTGCGCATGACTTTTGGTGCATAATTCTCTGCTGGGGAAGCTGTGAACAGAACACAATTCTTAGGTTTGAAAAATAAATTAATTGAGACGAGTGTGAATGAAGAATTTTCTTTATTTGGATGACATATTTTCCTAATAATGATGGGTAACTTGCCATCTTTCTAAAAAACAAATACCTTTGACTAATCAATCTACTCTGTCGACCTCCATTCTTCTCAGCCAGCCATCCTCTCTCTCCCACTTAGTCACAGCTAATTAACTTCCCAGGTCGGCATACCTTGTCTTACTTTTAGCATGGGTAGCTTTAGTCTAGCCTTCTCTTCTCCACTTAGTTATGGACTATTAGTTGTAGCTCAAATATCTTTGGCTGGGAGATTCACCCCAAAAGCTCATCCACTCTGGCCAAATCAAAAACTGCAACCAACTGACTGACTGATTTTTTCTCTTTTGCTTTGATTATTCCAAATGCAAATCACTTCAGCGAAAAAAATGAAGGATTTTAGTTTTGAACGCTAAGAATTTACATTTCTTTAATTTAAGGAGTGAAAATATAATGCTAGAATTCTTTTTGAAGGGGGATAACCATTGATAAAGTTATCTGTTTTTCTGAGACATAGAATCTACAAACAGGTAAAGTATTTTTTTTACCTCTACTAATCCAGACTGTCTCCATTGACCTTGGACCAACTCGCGTATAAGTATACACAAACACACACACGCACACACACACACACATAGATATATCTGTATCGATTCTAAAGAGAAACCGCTATTTAAATAGGCCTGCATTCTACTGGGGTGAAACAAAAACAAAGTGACAACCAAACCCCTATTTTATAAGAATCATATTAAAAAATTGATCAGGACACAAATATCTCGATGATCAACAAGCTAATCTTGCTTGCCATCATTAGTGGGTTTACTTTATTCAAGAATTATGAAACCCTTTTTTCAGCTAGACATCTAAAACGTTACTTCTGACGACGACTCCCAAATAAAAGCCCAGAACACGTGTTCAATTGCTCATTCGCCCAACCGCTTCTAGCTGGTTACTCTCTCTCTCTTTCCTCCCCAGGATCAGCATTATTTTGCCAGCCTTCCTGCCAATCCAAACTTCAGTTTTTCCACTACGACCAATCACTGTACTGAACATGGCACATTTTAGTTCACCGATGTCAAGGCATCTTTCAGCTAGTCTTCTATGGCCTCACTACAAGCTCAAAACAATGATATATCTTTTAATTCACCTTAATTCGAGAAAAGCACATGGATTAAACCCCAAGTATTTTCTGCATCTTAAATAGTCTGTCTACCTGTGTTTTTCAGTGTCTGACAATGGCCCCCAAGTTGCTTACACATGATCCTGAATACATCGCCTACAAGTTGGCAGTTAAGCATACGTACTGATATCCAGTCTCCATAACCATTCCTTGGTATCCTCCAAATCTTATGGATTCATAGCAGTTCAGTACCTCCGCTTCAAAAGCATATGATTGCTACTACTATGTCTCTACACAAAGCTCCCATCTTTTCTTCTCTTCATGATCATATCAATGTTTTCCCAATATGTATTCCCTTTTCAGTCTTGTGTTGTCATAAATGTCTATGCATTAAATGTACATTTCATTTGTTGATCTAAATACTTGTATGTGTCTTTTTTATTGTTTTATCTCCGCGTTCACAATCATACGTGGCATGCATACTCTCCATGCTGTCATGGCAACCGTACATCTCCCTTCCTCCTTCAACATTTCCATTGAGGTTGGTGTGTGGCACTAACAACCATACCACGTGGAGACAAAATCCTTTGTCTTCACCAACATCATCTCGCTACACACAACCAATAGCCATTATTACTTCCCCACATAAGAACCATACAACCTATACATTTGATCCTCATTGGATATATATAAATAATTTGATACTAACTTATACTAATTTAACTTTCATGGATTGCAGCTTTTGGATGTTCTTCAAATCTTATTCTTAGGATTTGTTGTTCTCACCTCTGCATCCCATACCATAATTGCATGGAATGTTGTAGACATATTTTAGATCCTGGTCATGTTTTCCTCTAGTGGAGATGCTATAAATTGGCTTAAAAAATCATAAGTATGGCTTATTAAAGAGAATATTCTTCAAACTCACACTGGGAAAAACTACAGATATCTTTAAACTACTAAAGATTTTCAGCCTCTATTTTTGTTGGTCTCCTTCTGTCTCAGATGATGATGAAGAGTGTACCAAAGATTAGCAGTTTGATTCTCGAGTGACAAACTCTGTTGCAGCTTGTGAAGGAATAGTCCTCTTCCATCTGTGTCACCTCCAACAATCCTCTCTCCTCTTCTCACTTGTTTGGATACCTGTTTCTATGGCAAGCTACTATCGGCTGTGACCCGTGGCCACAGCCTCCTGACCTGCTGGGCTGAATGTAAGAAAAAGAAAGAAAAAGTGACATGAACCAAAGATAAAGATGTAGCTTCTGATGAAATTCAAATAACATACCGTATCATTCGTATCATTGCGTCAACAATTACAGTAGGACCTAACCATCCTTAGAATTCAACTGCATTTTCATTCATCTGTGGTTGGACCAATTTAGCAATTTCTGATTCCGTCTAGGTTTCATAAATTGCAATACAGATGATTTCTATTTAATAAGGAATATTTCAATTCAATTTATTGTTACAAAATTAATAATATTTTTATAAATTAATATTTTAATAAACGAAATGATGAAGATTAAAATCACATTTGATTTAATAATGATATGTAACATTTTTTGGATACATATCTGGAGAATGCAGATGTTTTTTCGCTCTCTTTTAGATGTAAATTGAAAATAAATTTGGTAACACTGCTAGTATGAATGATCCGCTATCATCAGAAGAGTTCATCACCCGTACGAGACCTTGGAACCTTTCTGCCATGGATAACAAAGTCATACTGTATCACTGAACAACCCTACATATAAGATCAGGGATTGCTGTGATTGGGTTGGCCTAATCAATATATTTTAAACCATTTTCTACTTTGTCAAAATCTGTTCAGCAAAAACTATTTTCTCTTTTGTTTTAACTTCAATTGTGTGTATATATCTGCATGCAAACATGTTCTGCAACTAGCACACAAAAGAAATTAATGTGCACAAAAAATATTAGATGCCTAAAATACAGTAATTATTTTTATACTTATTAGTATAATAATTAAACTTATAGAAAATAATCTCTTGGCTGTCTCTATTAATTGTTTGGTTGTTTCTTTATATATCATATGTGTTCAGCACTAATTTCATGTTTCAGTTTGTATATAAGAGTTGCAATAATGTTTAGTGGACAATGTATATATTGTAAAGTTTATGAAGATCTCTATCAAATCTTCATGTTTCTTATTGAGTTTCTATTATAGAGTGTGATTAAACATTTGTCACAGGAAAAAAAATTGCACAACATGAGATATTTATGCAAACTGACAACTAAAATTTAGAGGGAACATTGTTCTCAAATTTGTTCATTAAATTTTTTCATTTCTGAGTCACCTCCAAAATATAATAGCTAATGTCAAAAGTTTGAAAAAAAGTAAATCAAAAAGTGTAAAATGAAGCGAAATGTGACTTGTAAGATTATTGATTGGGAAATCTTTCATTAATTTCAGATGAGGTCAAGGTTACAAGCATTGTATTTCTTGTGACAAATTGGCAGGCGTACTTTTCAATTTTAGAAATCCAATTTATTTAGTTGACAGTTGGAGACAATGGGCCCAAAATAAAATGAATGCTATTCATAGTTTGAGATTGAATTTGAAGGCAGTGTGTGTCTAATCTGCGGCCATTTTGTAAACTGTGGTATACTTTAGAGATCTGGAGGAATGTGGGGGGGGTTGGCTCTTTAGTGTAATTTGTCAGTTGAAATGCAGTAGATGAACTATAAAACTTTTAAGACGTTCCTTTAGGAGGGGGCGTCTTCAAATAGTAAACTAAATCTTCTCATTTGAATTATCAGAATTTTTTTTCTTCTTTTTCTCTTCTCCGTCTTCCAAAATATCTTTTCTTTCTTTGTTTATTCCTCTCCTTTTTCTTCATCTTTTTCTTTTTCTTTTTTTCAAGGCTGTTTTTATTTTTTATTTATTTCTTCATCTTCTTTCGATATTTCCTTTTCGCCATTAGCTAAATGTTCTCCTTTTCTCTATTCCTCTTTCTTTTTCTTTTTTCTACTCATTCGTTTACAAACTTTCCATCTTCCTTTTTGCCCACTCTTCACATTTATACCTTCTCCTTCAATCCGAATTTCTCCCAACTCCTATAGAACAAAGTCAGATTAGATAGAGATCAACATTGGAAGGTAAGACAGTTGATAGAATTAGCACACGTGTTATGTCCTAATGACCTCCATAGTTGGCATAGTGTACAAATGAATATCACATGGGATTCTTTAATTGAGAAAGAAAGGACATTAAGCCAAAGACTAATAATTTCCACTTCTGATTACAGTAGGGGTACTTCAAAATTTTGTTTAATCTGGTTTAGTGCAGGAGGCAGACAAGTGGCATTAGGGCAAATGTGCTAAAATTTCCCACATTGGCCAAGCAGATAAAAACGTTTGTGGCTTGAGTTGAGCAAATGGAAGAGGCAGGGAAACAACATTAGATTTAAGGTTTCCAGTTTCCAACGTCAGATTGTCCTACAGTATTGGTGAAGTGTATCTAGAAACCTGGTGGTTGTGAGTTCAATCCATGAGTCAAAAAGTACAAAAGATGTCAGATATTCTGGTTCAAGTGACAAATTAACTGGGAAGAATTAACTGATATGAGATATTCACCCTGGCATGGACAATAGGAGGAGAACAATCTATGCTACCCCCTTGAATTGGATAAAGGTAACTGACTACAATAGACACCTGAAGAAGGCTGGAGAGTACAAAGGCCAAAACAATTGATAAATCTGGTTTGTCACTTGGTAGAAACTGTCACGTTACCATCATCTATTGGCAGTATGCCATGTTGTGGGTGATCAATTACTTGACAAAGAGGTTATGAATGTAGAAGTTACTTCTCTCGCCTTTTGTTGGATGATAATCACAAAATCAAGTTTGAATGCAACCTGGATAAAACTAAGGGACCAATTCAGCATAAACATAAAGTGTACATTATCCTACCCCCCTTGAAAACAAAACATTTTTGTAGACATGATGAGGAGTAAACGTTTGGATTTTCAGCCCTTTAGCTTCATTGGTACAGCCCAAACATGATACATACATACAGAAGCAGCCAGCCTGAATAATTTAAGAACTGAAGAAACCTATGTTGATAGTTTTGATGAAAGTTTCGGTTGATGGTCTCAAACATGTGGACATTATTCCAAATCAGTCCAACATGGCGGTAATTTGGATAAATTATGAATATATGGGTGTGGACAATTCAGAAAAGATGGGTGTGAAGAGCATTCTAGGGCTTAAAACTAGGAAGTGTTAGGACTCAACTGATTGATACCTAATTACACAATACAGCTGATTCCTAATTGTTCTATAGATTCTATAGTAATAAATGCTCAACTTGTTAACTTTGTGAGGAATAGCACTGATGAGATAATCGCATTGTTGTTACACAATATAGAAATTACAAAGAATTTAGTAAGTGCCCTAAAGTTCAGATTTTTTTGACCAAAAATTTGTTTCTTTACAGATTTTTATCCACCTACGATGAATAACATTGAAAAAAAAAGTGTTTGTCAGTGTTCAGTTAACACTTCAAAAAGCTATACAAGATCCATTGTTTTCTCTTTCATGTGATATAAAATTAAATCACTTTTATTTCAATAAAAGGGGCATCAAATCTTTTGAGCTGTCAAATGGGGGCAAAGAAAGAACCACTGATGAAGATTATTCTAACTTCGTGTTGCGACAGGGGCTTAAAAGGGAGATAAATATATTCAGTTTTAATTGACAAGAGCGTAAGAAATCTTCAACTCTTAGATTCCTAAAATTTATGAGAAGAGATTTAAGAAAGGGGAAATAACTTCTGTTTGAAATTATCCCCCTTTTTAAAAGAATTTCCATTACTTTTAATTCTAATCATTGAAAGATTCCAGGGTCAATAAAAGTGGTTTCAAGCGGTCCATGAATTCAAGAATTAAAAAAGATTCAAAGAATTTTCTGAAGGATTGAACTCTTGTTATTCATGTTTTTCACACATGTTGACTTAATCATTCTTCAACCATCTTCAGTAATAATATGCAATATGATAATCTTCATCTTGTCTGAGGAAAGACTTGATCACAATTCTGGTTGGTGTGTTAATGACCATCATTTTTTCTTCTCCTCTCAAATGAGATACGAGATGGAATTCTTTATTTGACAAAGAAAATAACTGAGAATATTTCCACGTTAATATAATGGAACAAGCTATACTGCATGTGTTGTGACTTAATTTACAAATGTAACACCGTGAGTAGTGTTGATTTTGCAAGTATGCAGAATTACAAAATTGTGGTAGGCTTCAATTCTAGGATGAAGTGTAAAATCAAATTTTTCATGGAGCAGAAGTTGAAATAAATTGTGTGGTCCGTATGATGAGTGACCTTGCAGGTCAATAACTGCTAAATATATATTGAAACTGCAGGTGCTCATAGAAAATTAGAGTTTTTGCAACCCAGATGGGTTCTGAGAATGGGAAGTTAACCTAACTGAAAGTCCTAGTGTTATCTGAGAACCTTGATCCCCGCAGTCAACCCTTGATCTAAATAGGAGCTGTACCATGAAAATAGAATCTCTAACACTAACTTAGTTTTTGGTGGGTGCTGAAAATTTCTATGATGTCAGATAGGTTCAAGTTTTGATTAATTGGCAATGTCACATAGGACCATTGATAACAACCCCTGGCAATGGGGGGGGGGTTGATTTCAGGGTTTTCGGGACACTGGCTTACCCTTCTCTACTTTCATCTGAGGTGTATAAATAAATGCCAATTTGCTTGCTTAGAACCAGTTGTTCCTGAGATACCAAATGAGTGAGTGAGCCATGTTGAATCCTGGAACAGAAGAGACGGTGCATGTTGAAAGAAGAAGAAGAAAGAAGGCCCAACTTGAATTGAGTCACAGACTTGTGGTTCAAATTCAACTTGAAGAGCAGCCCACGGTTAGCATTCTCTCTATCTTGTGATGAACCAAATCAAACTGAGTGCAATTTTATAAAGCTGTCTTATTCCAGAAGTCATCTTATTCTTATAAGCTGCCTTGTCTCTACAGAAATAAATCGTTTGTTGAATTTAGAACAAACGTCAGATCTTGATCCTGTCAAATTTTCTTGTGAGCTGTACCCCTTAGTCTAGACACTTCAAACCAGCACCAGAGGTCATCTTTCAATCTAAAATTACACAATGTGGGCTTCCAGGGCTTCCAATGTAAAGTGTATGACTGGTGACAGGATGCAGTGTCACAGTTAACGTTTGAATTTCCTTTTGACAACGGTTTTTACTTTATACAAGCAGAAAAAGAGACTCTCTTTTCTTACAGAGAGAAAGACGATGTACATATTTACCAAACATTAAAATCCCCAGCACATTGCCAACAAAATATCAACAAGGCAACAAGAACAAAGAAGAACCACAAAGATAATCCCCAGCATCAAATACCTGCCATATTTGGAAACAATAAAAGAACTTGATCTAAAGATACCATCTTACTGAAGAACCCTTGCTGATCTAGTGAAAGTACACTGGATGACCTAAGATTGTAAGTGAAGCATCTGTCCAAATGAAATCATGCTACAACCAACCCTAAGCAGTTCAACCTGAGGTCACAGCAAGAAGTTACAAATCCAAACAACCTCTAAGGTTAAAAAACACTTCTTCTCAGACAGATCTGCTCCAACCTGAAAGTTCACATGATTTATCGTATGAAAACTAAATAAATTTGGAACTAATAAACAAAGGATTTTCCTTAATTTTTGTTTTTTTATCAAATGATACCATCAAAATAACTGATGTATCAAAATCTGCCAAAATACTGTATTTGAAAACAAAATATTTATTTACATCAATCAGTCAATCCTTTGACCCTGTTTGCACCCTGTACCAGTATACATGAGCTACAAGGTGGAAAAGCTCAAATCAATGAAAAGAAAAAAAAGTTTTTTTCATTGTTAATTTCATTTTTACATTTGGTTTAAGTCAGGTATAGTTCTTAGTGTCTCTTGGAATGAATGTGTGATGAAATAGGTACAAGTGTTGGGTACTCTGGTAAAAGGCTGGTCCAGGGCATGAGATGTGGGAAAGACTAAAGTTACCCTCCTCGAAAGACCTTGGGGGAATTGGGGAGACGCGGTATACACAAAAATCCCTCATGAAAAACACAACTATGTTAAAAACGTCCAAAAAAGAAATTTATCTTAATACAAAACAATTTTATAATAGTTTGATGCACAATTTTACACAAAATTACATGCAAACCCGTCATCACAAGAATACCAAAAGTTGGGGTCCACTATCCACTGATATATATATCGCAAACTTTGCAACAATGAACTGGGTATGCCAATCACGTGAACGGAGGGGGGGTTGTTAAAAAGGGTTCTTGTCTACCTAAAAGTTTCTCTCTCAATTACTTTCTCTTTCTTTATTTTCAAATTGTCTGATCAAAGTTGTCTCCCTAGAGGATACAAAATTCACCTCTTGGGTTCATATCTGCAGGGGCAACAATGCTTGCAACTGATACTCAACAACAATAAGTCCTTTTAAAGATTATTTTCTAGACTTATTTACATTATCTTTTTAGATTTTTCAGGGTTTTTCAGATATATTGCAGCCCAGAGCTCAAGCCCCGGCCCCGTGGGTTCAGTGACGCCCCATGTGCCACCTCTGATATCCGCACATTCATAATTACACAGGTGGGTTTTTTGCTGTTCACTAATATACGAGTTCAAATGAAATGGAATATCACAGTCGGTGTTCATAACAATCATTTTATCAGTGGCATTTGATATTCTTTCAGAGTTATTGAGATAAGTAATAAATTAACAGCTCTTACTTTCACTCACCCCATTCATTCACAAGAATGACTGCTTTATTTAGGTTTTTTTCAAACCTGTTTTTATTCCGATAAGAGCTCGATAAAACCACTTTAGCTTAAGATCAAAGGGTTAATTCTTTGTGTGCTTTTACTCCCTACTGACAGAACTGATAGACCCACCAACATATCTTGTAGAAAAGATATTGAAGTTCTGTTACAACTGAAGGTTGAAAAGGTAAGAAATCATTTCAAATGAGTCAAAGTAAGTGATTCTAATGGAGATGTAAGTAAAAAATAAATAAATGAATAATAAATGGAGATTTGAAAAAAGAAGAAAAAGTACAAAAACCTATTAAATACCTCCTGCTGTATTGTAAGATCAGAATTGATGGGTCATGGGGAAAAAATGTATATACACACACACACACATATATATATATATATATATATATATATATATATATATATATATATATATCTTCTCCTTCCCCTGATGTACTGATCATTAACTCTGGTCACATTTGTCTGATATTTTTTTTAGCAATGAAACATTCTTGTTATTCATCATCATCATCATCATCATCATCATCATCAATTTCTTGTCTTTTTTTCTCACTCTTTTCTTTATCACAATATCATCATCATCATCATCATCTTTTTGAAAATCCATCATTATCATATTGGCTATTGTCTTTTTCCATCTCCTTCTCTTCTGTCATCTTCCTCTTTTTCTTATTAATCATCATCATAATCTTACATTCTTTTTTCCTTCTTCAATAATTCCATCATCATTCTTTAATCTCGCCCGTCTCTTACTTAAAAAACACTATTATGATAATCATCATCATCATAATTTTCAGACAATCAAATGCAATACTAAAATGGCTTCCTCTGCACTTCATTCAGATTGCTTCCTGAAAAGCACAGGTTCTTAACCTTTTTAGTCCAGTATCCACCATGACAGTCCAGAACAAATAAATATCCATCCCCCTCCCCCTTACTATAAGAGAACAACATTGGTGTTGAAAAAGTATAATGTTAAGCACAGAAATTTACCAGTATTTAGAGTTTCAAATAAAAGAGGAAAAAATTAAGTGATTTCAATGACATGAAAAATTGTTTCATCAAGATATAAAAAAAATCTTCATTAAATGTGACTTAAAATAATAATACCATTTTGAATGACCTCTGTTCAGTCCCTACAGATCATGGAATGTCCCCTCCAGGGCACATACTTGGGAGAAGTGTATGGAGATCCAAAGATGCCCAGTTGTCAGCCCCCACCCCGTTCTCGCTGATATAGTCATGAGAAAATCAGCGAACGACACATCTGGTATCAGTTTGGCTGCAGGAGATGCTAGGCATTTAACTGCCTTTAGAGGGCTCCACTCCCAAGTTAGGAACCAGAATTGTCCTTCTCCTAGACTGGTTGCCTTTCCAGGGCTAGAGAGCCCAATCTGTCATACTATTTTATCCGCAGCTGAGAGGACAATAGATGGAGTCATTCCTTTCTCCAGAGGATTATTATGAAGTGAATATAAACAGCCCTGACCAGAGTTTGAACCTGGGTTGCTGATTCCATTATTCAAGCTGTTACCAACTATATCAATCATAACTCAATATCCTCAAAAAATATAACGATTTCAAATTTTCAAGTTTGGTGATCAAGTGAGACGTTTTGAGGCTGAATTCACTACGAAAGGTCTTGATTTCAGGCTCTAATTTAGTTAGATTCAGTCCCCTTGTTTTCTCACACCTAGTCTCTTTTTCATTTTTTGAAAGGCTCAGTTTTGAGCCACAGAATGCTTTTTGCTCTTCACACAAAATTTTCAAATTGTCCCCTAATATATTCAAATTTTCCCTTCATTGGGTGTGTGTCTCACATTCAGAATCACCGCCATAAAGTGATGGTTAACAAACTAGTCTTGGCAGCAATTACTGGTGAGTGTGCATCTGAATAGTGGGAAACCCAGTGAGGATCAACTTCAAAAGCAGTGCTCTAAGAGACAAACTTGTTATTCTATGGCAAGAACCTCCTAAACTCCATTCAATCTTTACAAATTCATTCTTCCAATGTAATTCTACAATTTGTTTTTCTTCCAATCTTTTAATCTGGACAAAAGTTCTCTAATGCTTTGATTATTTGTAATTTTATGATCATTAGAAACTGTCACCAAGACTGTCAACGTAGGTCTCTTCAGTTTTCAAGCAGGTCTATCTGTCTGGAAATGTATGTTTTTAACACATGTACAGGCTGCATCACTGGAGCCAGAAGTTTTCAAATTTAAACATCTCCTCCTTATCATTGTCCAGAATGAAAGAATATTTTTGTTTTCTTAATTTCTCCCCTAAATAGGTTTTTAATAGAGGGTTCAATTTGCAATGTAAATTTCTGTAAAATTGATCCCAAACTTTGTGTCCCAAAGAGTTCACACTTGTTTTTTTAAAAGAGATAACTGCCCAACAAAAGGGAGGAGAACTAACTTATTCATTGATCACCCAGTTTTCCAAATTTTTTATTGATCACCCACAACATGGCATACTGGCAAAGACCCTTTTGTCTTTATATTCACAAAGCAAAATTGAGTAAATATTAAGATTTCCTTTTTGGCTTTTACTAAGTCTTGAACATTGACTGCCAGTGGATATTTCTGTATTTACTAAACTTAGTTTTGTTGGGAACATGATTAAGTGGGAATAGGAAGAAAATTATGTTGTGCCAATCTTCCAAATGGATAAGGGCTTGGTTGCCTGAAAAAGCAGCTTTCAAAATCCTGTCTTTTCACCCAAGCTTCAATACCAATAACTGGTATGAAATTTGAAACTGCCTTATTTGACGGCATATTAGAACCTTTCCCCAACCCCAAACAGCTTGACGGTTAATAAAACCTTTATTTCAAGCCCCACATTAGCCAAAAGTAGTTGAAAAAATCTGGGTGTAATTCATAGCTGAAATAAAGGGTATGAGGGTCTTATATGCCATCAAATAATGATGATTTGTTTTTAAAAAAAACATTTTCTGAAGTTTTAGTCTTTATCTCATTTGAATTTTCTGGCATTTTGATTGAATCCAATTGATCAAAAAAAAAGTGAAAAAAAAATGTTCCATTCAGATCATGTGCATCATTACTCTGAAAGATGAGACCGTCTCTGCATCCCTTCAGGATTTGTTCATAACTCTCCATTGTCTTCTTTGTTCCCTGTGAGCATTAAGTTCAGCAAACTTCTTTTTTCTCATTATGTAATCCAATATTCCAAACATTGAAGTCATTCTCACTGTAATCATTACAAACCCAACACTTACCCAAGTTAAATGAATAGTTAACTCAGTAGACCCGGTTCAACTCCTCCATTTTTTAATGAATTACATTCTTCCAAGGTACATGTACAATTCCATCCTATAAAACCTATCAGAAATCAAAGGGAATTCTAAATTTCCAAGATATGCATACAATTCAATACTATGACACCTTATCAGAAATTTAAATGACTCAATAATGTCATGTCTGAATTTCTGACAAATCTATTCCTACTATCATATATGGATTCATTCAGTACAGTTTTCCAAACTTGGCTGTTTTTACCAAAATATTTCAGCTGTTGTACTTTTTAGCCTCAAGCATAATCAATAGTTTCAGAAAAAAGATCAGTTCACATAATCCATAATACAATTTGCAAGCTGTCAGTCTGTCTGCAACAGCAAACAAAAAGAGAAGAAAAAAGGTATTGCGAACACACAAACACTGTTGTTCTGTTGTGTGTGTATGTGTTATCGTTTGACTACTGATGATATAATTACAACTGTTGCTGTTGGTCAATGTCAATTTTTTACTGAAAATGAATACAAAAGAATTTTAGTTAACAATATATTGCGTTAACCTTTCAAATTACCCTATAAACATATAGAGACACAGCTTTTGGTGTACCATTAACAAAACAATAGACATTTACCTGAGCTTCTAGAAACCTGGATAATCAATAAAAGAATAAAAAGTGCAAATATGGAGTTTTCAACCTGCTCGGATAGCGTAATGGTTAGCACATCTGCTTCATATGCAGAAGATCCTCAGTTCGATTGCCGATTTGAGTGAAAACTGTGGAAAAACCTTCATTACTATCAGTATACATCACAAGTATCGCCTCTTTCAAATTGTGGAGAAAATTTAGATTGGTTTGTCAACCATTGCTATTGGATTATTTCATACCAAATTTTAAAAAGAGGTTTGAGTTTCAAAATCAGTTTCAATCAAATGGAAAACTCATTGTTTGCCAAAAGCACTTTCTTCAATCAGCCGGTATTTGATTTGCTAAGGGTACTACTTACATATTGACCGCTTCCGGTTGGAAAAAAAAAAAGTGGCACTTTTTTTTTTGTCATGTCGACTACGAATACAACTCATAAAGGTATTCTTACCATTAGTGATTCCTATACAACATCACAAACCAGCTGAACAAACATATTCCGCACAATAACACTGAAACCAAGAATAGCAAAATATTTTCCAATTTTATCGGAATATTTTGGAAAAATCATCTGAAAATGAGTTAATGTTTACGATAAAAGGTGTAGTTGTGAAACCAGTACAGCAGGATAATTGGGTATTTTCGTATTTGTTGCTAGCTCTGCTGGACGACGTCGGCCATTGCGGAAATAAGGAAACACCAGTTGCGAATTTAGATGTTTAACATCTAAATTTAGATTATTTTTGTCCGCCTATATAAGCAAGAAATGTTTTGTAGATGTTGGATGTAAATAAGGATTTTTCCAACGTGATTCAGATACATATTTGTAGCTTATTTTGGCAAAATCCTTATATTTTGGATGAATTTAGTCAATTGGTCACAAACATTGAATTATAAGTATTTTTTTTCGATTTATAGTTTTTTTTACGCAAACAAGTATTAATAAGTTATTATATTACAAATGAAATAAATTACATTCTATTTCTAACGAAATACTTCATAAATCCTGGGGCTGTAAATAACGTAAGGGAAGGAAGTATTTTATTATTTGGAATGCAAAACTATCAACTAACATTGATGTAGATTTCATCCGACTAATTAGCAGATAAAGTAAGTAGCATCGTTAATTTAGTATAATTAAAATTTCCTTCAAATTTCCATGTTATTTAGATTATGATAAAGTATGCTGCGAATTGAAGATTTTTCAATTATTTTCAGGCAAATTTAGATGTTTTTAGATTAATTTCGCGTCAATTTTGGATGTAAAAATTAAAATAGAGTTGTCCACACCATAAATTAGAAAACACGTGGAATTTGACCCGAAAATCAGGTTCCGTCAAAAAAGAAAAGTATTTGTTGGTTTTATTTAATTTTTTCTTTTTGTAAAAAAATCGAAAGGAATTTCTTGAAATTATGTCGTCGTCTCTGGTAAGAAAAGCATTGGAATTGTACGATGGAGATTTATCATCTGGTGAGTTTTTTTTTCTAATCAAACAATACTAACAAAAACTGTAATGATTTCATTTATTTTAGTCTTTTGCAGCCAAAACCGATTATAAAAAAAAATTGTTTCAGCTGAAAAAAGCACATATTCTAATCTTTATCCTCTAGATCTTACAATTACGTTAAAAGAATAACTTTTACCCCTTTTCATATTTACGCTTGTAAAAGAACCCAAATACACGAATTGGAAGAGAGTGAAAGTTTTTCCACAAATCAATCAATTGATCAAAAATATCAATCACTCACTCGATTTGGTGAACAATTCTTCTGCAAGATGTGGAGTCACTACTGAACGAGCCAGGTCCCGCCTCTTGAAATGAAAAAAATTCTTTTATTGATGTTCTTTTTTTAATAAATTTGAGGGCAGGGGGTGCACTGGTTTGATTGGGGGTTTTCAGTTTTTAAGAGGTGGACCTCGCTTTTTCAGCAGTGTCTGTTGGAGAACCACTGAACTAAAGGTTTTTCATTTCGAATTAAAAGTACCTATAATATCCCAGTGCGTGAACGTGTTTATGTTGTCGAAGAAGAAGGCTGTATGTCTTATTATTAATGTCTAGAAATAACTCTTAGTAAAACTACAGTTCCATGACGCATCTAAACTACAAATTTCTGGGCCAAGGTTTTGATCATTCACTATTAATTGAGACATACGTACATATCAAGTAAAGGTAAAATTCGCCTTTGGTCGGATTTAACCTAATGCCCATGCTCGGCAAGGGAGATAATCGATAGAGATGCCATGGCTGCATTCACTTACGGACCAAATAATGGCTAAAAGTGGCTAGATTTAAAATGAATTCTTATCTCAGAAATGTTGTTCCAAGGAAAAAAAGCAAAAATCTTTGAACATCTGAAACTATTTTGTTGACTTTAACTGGTAAGGATGTGTTTGAACACCAACAGGGTAAAGAATGGTTTGTTTCTTTTCTTGCATGTGAGGGCTAAAACGTACCTACCTACTTACCCTAGCCTACCAACTAACCCCAATATCAAGCCTACCTATTAACCCTAATTTCAAGCTTACCCACAGACCCAAATTCCAAGCCTGTCTACTAACCCTAACCTACCTATCAACCCTAATTCCAAACCTACCAACTAACCCTTTGGAAATGATGTTATCTGAACTTTGGTGAAGATTTAACCACTTGTAGCCATTCAAAAAAATTGCCAATTTATAATTTTCTCGACAGTTCAATAGCCAAATATCAATCTCACCCAATTCAAATAATGATCAAAATAAATGTTACTTTCTAAAAAGAGAAAGTAAAGTGCAAAGAAAGAACTTACCAGTTGAAGATGAAAGTTCAGTTTTACATGGAAAAGGGATTATCTTCAATCTTTCTGTAATGCTTGACTTTATTGATAGAGAGTATTTAATAATGTATCTCAGGTCAATGATACAAAATACCCACAGGTTTTTTTCCAGTTGCATGTTCAACACAGAAATATTAGTATGCATGCAGGAACATTATTCAAACTTAGTGTTGCTTGTAGAAGACTAGAATAGATACAGTTAGTGCATCATATAGAAATACAAGTTGTTAGGTAGACATGATTAGAAGAATACATGTCTCTATGAAGATACTTTAGGCAGTAATTGACTAGTACAATATTTGCAAGAAAGATCTTTGTTTTGTCATTTCACAAAATTAACCAGTTAGAGAATGCATTGCAAAATAGATTACTGAGATAACAAGTCATCAGGGGTTCTTTATGTTCTCCACTAGTCATGAAACAATTGACTAAGACTAAAACAGCTTAGACTAAAAATGAGTTATTTCATCAAAATGTTCAATTTTTTTATTACTTGCTACTATTGTATTAGTGTAATGGTCCATGGTGTGCGTGTTGAACATGATCTGCTGTGTGACATGGATTTCACACTGTTCAGTCAGGGGAAGATCAAAGATTTCGATATGGTTGATGCTGATGAAAAAAGTTTGATCAGTTTTTTTCCCTTCTTGAAAAAAAGATCTGTCTATTAGTTTAGGGTACAAAAGATTTGAGATAGTGCCAGGGGTAGTTGGGGTTAGGAAAAAGCAATTCGCAAAATTCTTCATAAAATAAAAAATGCAAGTTTGTCTAATGAATCTAAAAGGAAAAGCACACTACTGCCAGAAATTTTCTTCCGAACTCTCAAAATGAAACCATTATACAATATAGCGATAAGAAGTAAAAAAAATTTATAAATCAAGCTACTTGGTTTTAGTGAAGCTGGCTGAGATCGTACCATTTTATGACCAGTGGAGTACCTCCCTCACCCCCCAAAATTGACCTGAAAATGCATGGTTTAGTTGTCATTGAACTGCAGTATTACAAGACTTTTTTTTTTTTTTTCCCTCGTAATTTCCCCTTTTTTAAGTGGGATTTCAATTCGCAGTATAAGTTTATGCTAAATTGATCTCTTGGTTTGTGTCCAGCGGCATTCATGTTTGCCTTTTGACAATTTCAACTTTTTTAGTGATGCATAATATCAAAAGATGTTCGTCACAAAATGGTTCCTATTGACTAACCAGATATCTTTCATTTAATTAATATTTTTATTGGAAGTTTTTAAAAAATTCTAAACTAATCAAATTTTTGTCGTGTATACATTTTGAAGAAAGTATGCAGGAGAATCTTGATGGAAATAACAAAAACCGTTTTAATAAATGTGTGTACATGAGAGTCTGTGTATAAAAATATATATATTTTTATATGTATGGGGTCTATCCGGAAGGTGGAGACCTGCATGGGTGGATTTTTTGCAACCTGTGTGCCTGTAAGCTCTTTATATAAGCTGCCTGTAGCTAATCTTTGGGGGCCTGACTGTACACAAGGCTTGTGATTTATTTCATCTTGGAACCTAAAACTATCTGTGTTGTTAGCATCTGACTCCAAGAATAAACTTTGAGAAATTCAAAATATTAGGTCTGCATCTCTAATTGTTTTGAAATTTTACGCAATTTTATGCATTTTTCATAAGCATGCCTTTCTATCCAACCTCCGACATTACAGTTCCTTTGATATGGCATGTAAAGCTTGGAAACTCTTTCTAGGGCTAACTTTTTCTGCAGAATTCAAAAAGTTTTGTGTATTTTTCCTTCTTCAAGGCTCTGAAAATAACAAATGTTAAAAGATGATGCCCACTTTGAGAGCTTCTCACTGAAACAGTATGCTAGATAAAGCACTCGTAGGTTTTTTTCCTCAGAAAATTGATTTTAAGACAAGATTTAAAGACCATTATTGTCAGATCAAATGACTCTTAGTGGGAGATTTGCCTCGGTAAGAAGCATCTCATCAAGGGACACCTTTCTACCAATATGGAGACAGACCTACGGACAGATAGAGCCTCTTATAGAGAGGTGAGGACAAGTATGTATATTAGTGAAAGAGAAAAAGAAAAAAAATAGACATGGACTTTTTAATGATTGGTAGATATGTTCATATAACATGAAACTTTGGAAAATATGTCTTACTGACAATTTGTTTAACCAAGACCAATAGAGCTTTTTGTAACCAGATTCAGTAGTACTTGTGTTTGTGCTTGTGGTAGACACTTTAGACTAGGTGAACTGATAGAACAACCTTCGTATTTTCCCAGGATTTCAGGGGATACACTCATCAAATATGCCAAGAACTGACATGCCCAAATTAGGATTAATATTATTCTGAACATGTTGTCTTTTCAATGGGCCAATCTTCAAGTTCTATCTTTGTAGAACGGAGTCTGGCCACTGAGGTAATAAATTATTTGCTCTGCCACCTATAAGTCTAACTTTGACCAGGCCTACCGTACCTGTGTGGACGGGCCCATTTGCTTATCTGTAACTGCACAAGGAAGTATCCAGAGAACCAGTTGCACTGCTTTAATGTAACTTGGCAACCAATCACAGAGGACCTTACTGCACATGTGTCAACAGACACTTTCTCATGGTGTTAATCAGTTGACAGTGGTACACCATTTAGCCAGCTTATTTACTGTGTGCAAAGTTTGGGGCATAACATCGTATCACTTAGGCCTGTCAGCTCCTGCTACTGTCCAGATGGAGCTCTCTGCAACTTCTGTCTTTTCCCAAGGAGAATTCAGACTGTGGATGAGAATAACGAGAATGCGATGAGTCAGCTGATGGCAATACTATAAGAACATGTTGCAGACTGTTGTGAAGAGTGGAAGAGATCCCAGGATAATTGTTGTGTGTACATATATCTATACTTATATTTTCTTCTTTCATGTTGAAACTACAAAGCCTATTAACCAAATATACTGCAGGTAGACTGAGAAGAAGGTCAACTTTTCACATGGGCTTTGTGAAATTGTCCTCAGAGGTCAGTCTCCAGCCAATCTCTGGTACTAGACATTGGAAACTAAGAATTTTTACAATTGAATTTTCTCCTATAATTCTCCTTATGAATAGCACAAACCTTTGTTAGAATAAAATTGATTTTTGTACCAGTTAAAACTATAGTAAAGTAATAAGTATTATAAATTATCATTAAAAGAAATGAAGCACACACACACACACACACACACATGCATATACACTGTTATCTTTAGGCAATCTGATTCACATTATTCCATGGTGAGCAATTTTAGTTAACGAACAAACAACGAGTGAATAGAGAAGGTGACATTTCAAAGTAAACCTAAATCTTCCAAAGTTGTTGAGATTTTCTGTTTTTGATTTGACATTTTGACAGAATTAATTTGTTAAAAGGAAAACAATTTTCATACTTTAAGAAAAAAATTATTATAAGTGATCCTGCATTTGTCCATTATATTCTCGTCTTTCAACTGAAGATTTTATCAACAAGAGCAAAGTGGGTTAGAATAGCTTGTAAATTCAACACAGGACCAAAAATACAAAAACATATATCAAAAACAAAATTATTTATTTATTTTTGTAAAATTTCCAGTCTAGCTATCTAAAAAAAATGCTCTTTTGTCTGATTCAGGGGCTGCAGTAAGTAGTAAATTACTGCTTGTATAATTCATAATTCTGTCTACGATATAATAGTATAATAGTCTTATTTCCATGCTATCTCGATACAGACCAGATTATATTAATTGAACTGACCAACAATAACACTAATTTAATCTACACAATCCTAGATTTTGTGCAGAGTCACCAAATGACTGTATTGATTTTCAAAAAAGATTACTTGAAAAATATATTTTTCGAATAATACAGAAATATGTGATCCAGCATTTTTCATTTATATAGGAGTCAGTTTTTTGGCATTAGATTTGACAAAAAATGAACAAATGCAAATATTAATTGTTTAAAGACATTTACTATGGAAACATTAAATAAAATTTTTATTATGATCAAGAAGGAAGACATTTTTTACACAGTACATAATTTCTTCAATACATAATTATGTGATTCTAGACTGGAAATAAATGATTTTTCAAGTATAAGTTTGGATCAAATAAAATTTAACAAAATTCTGATATTCAGCAAGGGAGATAATCCAAGGACATGCTACGGCTGCAACTACTGACTAATGAAATCTTTAATCTGAAAATGGCTTAATTTGTATAGAAGTAGCTAAAAGTTGCTAGATTTTAAAGAATTTTTTAGGAAAAAAAAGAAGTAAAAAAAAAAAACCTGAGCATTGGAGCTATATTTTATTTATTAGGGAATGAAAAGGAACGCATTGATTAAATCAGACGGCAATTAATTCCAATCAAATAGAGCGTCTCAGTTAGATCACTTCCTTTGCATAATACAGCGAAAACGTACTCACGTACTGACCCTAACCCTGAGCTTGCCTACTAACCCTAATTCTAAATGTACCGACTGAACCTATCAGTAAAAATCTAGCTACTTTTAGCAAATTGAAAAGCTGCCAATTCAAAATTTTCTCCACAGCAGTCGTAGCCATTGCATCTCCGTTGATTATCTCCTCTGCCAGATATCAGCATTTTGTTAAATCTAACCTAATCCTAATGACAACCATTTTCCTGTTGGAATTTCATTGAATCATTCTTCTTACAAATGGGACTTGGAAGATTTAATAAATTAGGATGATCTTTCTCTCCTGATGATCTTCTGTCATTTATAGCTTCTCATCAAATGTGTTTTCAGTTTTACCATTCGTTTAGATGGGAAAAAAGAATTTATACAGTTTCAAGGTTTTTTTTTATTGATTGGCTTCATTGTTTTCCTTTTTCTTGACCTAGATTTTGTCAGGGATGATTCCACCATTTTCAACAAAGCTTTATTTTGTTTCTTTTTATGAACAAAGGAAATTTGAGTATTTTCAGATCAATTCCATTGTCCAATTTTTACAGAGGATGAGGGAGGGGATGCCATTTTATTATGTCCGTCTGGTGGAAGTAAAGCCTCAAAGTATTCAGTTCATCTAATTCCATTTTTTGCCAACAATTAAGTAGTTCTTTGTTGCGGTCATTTACTTCCTTTCTTAACGTCAATGGAGTCATGATACTGTGAAGGTTGATCTCTTCTTAGTTCTAATAAAACAATGCCAAAGTTCATCTTTCATTTAAACACCTCTTTATGATTACCTATACTCCAGTCTATTCTGCAAAGGGTGGAACCTGATTCTTTTCTCACTAGAAGCCCCACCCCTGTTTTTATCATGTTTTCACTTGTCATCTTTTTTATACTGCAATTACTGGAAATGATGACATACTTCCTGGGCTTACTTCTGACCGCAAAGTAATGGTCCACTCTTGGATTACAGTTACTTTGTAGATATGAGTCTCCTTTCCCCCAAAAAACTTTACATCAACAAATTCATTTTTTTCAAAACTGACTCATTCCTAAAGTGAGACTAGGTACAAAGCAAAAAAATCAACTTCCAGAAATCCAGTAAACCCTTGGTTTAACAGACCCCTGTGTAATATTGTGGGGATTAAGCAGATGTGCATTGCCAACTTACATATATTTGTTGCATTTAGGTATAAGAAAGGGTTTTTTACATATTGGATATCAGTTTAAATATCTTTTTAATGTGGTTCAAATGTTTTTAGATTTCTTTTTTGCAAAATCTTCATATTTTTAGATATTTGCTAGATTGCTACATCGTTAGATATTATATATCCTGTTGGTATTTAAGATTTCAGAAGCTCATAGATCTATTGGCAGTCATGCTTGTATATAGCACTGAAGTCTTGATTACGTTAGGAATGCCGATATAAAAAAACATTTTTTTAAAGTTATGGTTTCATATGATTTCAAAAACTGGAGACTTATTTGTGTCTGTTAATTAGTTGATGACAATCATATTTATTTAATTGCAAAATGTTTCCCATTTAACAAATATTGTTTCACTGTTTAAAAAGGTTTTATCAAGTGGAGATGCTATTTACAATGTAACTACGAGGCTAAATCGGGCTTACTTCTCACCATCTCCATGGAGGTCAGGTTTACATAGATTGTCTTTAGTTTAAAAAAAAAAGATAACTGTAAATTCAAAACTTGATATTTCTCAAAAATGGAAAATTTCCGATAAAATGAAGGTCCTTTCATTCATTCAAGATTAAAAAAAAAAAAAAACAACTTTCATATTTTCACTTTAGAGTCCTTGAATTATTTGTGATATTTTCCCTAGTTTGATACGGAATGCAATGAATGAAACCTTACTTTGTGTTTTTAGTTGATTTCCTTGAACATCTAAATACTTTGTGGATTAATAAGTCTGTAGCCTGGAATACATGAGCATCTGTTGCCTTTCTTTGGTAGGTGGGTATTTTGGGATTATTCCCAGTGGGGGTGGGGGATGTTGAAAGATGTATTTTTGAGGAAATTATCATTTTTTTAAAAGTTGGGCTTACATGAACCAATTGTAGAGCCCGTATGATATGGGGCAGGGAGGGGGGCGGTCAAATGACATGTCCTTCCCGACCCTCCCATCAGATGCATGCTGTATAACTTTCTATGTGATCAATATTCACCTGAGAATTATCATGTAGAAAAATGAACATCTCTTTTGTAAAATGAATGCCTTTTCATCGATAGGCTGCAGACTTTTTGATGTACTCACATGATTTACCTTGAATGATGTAGAACCCTTTTTTTTTTTGCTCTTTTGGATTTCACCCCACCCTCCCCAGGTTTTTAGTATGGATTCGATTTGTAATGAAAGTTGAGCAAAATTAAAATAAAAGAAATACTGGTCAAAAAATTAATTAAACTTTAAATGAAGTTAGTGATGAGCACAACATTACTCAATATCTAGAAGAATGATGCTACACAGTCTTCCAAGAGTATTACCTTCTCACATTTCATCAAGGAAGTGCCATTCTGAGCAGGGCTCAAAAAAGTTCCAAATTTTCAACATGTGTAAATTTTTCACTTGAAAAGCTTCCTGGTGAAGTGTGTGGAAAAAAGTTTTGCAAATGGAAGATTTATATGCGTGTATGTACATACTTATGTATATATGTGTGAATGTATGTACTTATATATATGTGTATGTACGTACTTGTGTGTATATGTACTTGTGTGTGTGTGTGTGTGTGTATATATATGTGTATATACGTACTTGTGTATGTGTGCTTGTTTGTCTGTGTCTATATATATATATATATATATATATATATATATATATATATATACTTGCGTGTGTGTGTATTTAGGTACTTGTGTGTATATTCACACATGTATATATATGTGTGTCTGTGTATGTACATACTTATGTGTGTGTATACGTATTTGTGCTTGTATGTACTTTCTTATGTATGTATGTATGTGTGTGTGTATATCAGTGCTGAGTTCCAAAAGCCAAATACCTGTTTTGTTTTACTTCAAAATTCAAAGAAATCTTGGTTGGATCCGTTCATAAATTTCTCAATTTTTTTCCTTACTTAAATCTGTACAGAAGCCAACATGTCTGTTTGATGAAATTGATTTCCTCTCCTGTTATGAAACAATCTGTCATCAATTTGAATTGTAAACCACTTTCTATACTTGGCTTAGTGAATCTGGAGTCATTTCTTTTGGTTTTGTTTACTTTCCTGGATTTTCCCTTTTCTCCCCTTCCTTCTTGCCTCCCCCTCCTTTCCCTTCCTGAGGAACAAACTTTCATTCGGACGAACGATGCTCGTTGCTCATATACTTTCATGAGTCCTGCTTTTGAGCCAATCTTTTGGTCTCTAATTTCAGATTGTGAATCATTAGGTAAGCCTTTAAATTAATTGCAATATTTTTCATGATGACAGACTTTTCATTCTACCTCTCAATGTGCACAATGCTAGTGAGTTAGTCTCTCACTGTAATATATTCTACTTTACTCAAAAGCTAGTTTAGTCAGTGATAATGGTGCTACCTGACCCATGTAGTTGTTTAGGAAGTGGAAAATGTTCAGTCCTAATGTTACTGACAAATGTACCTTTGCCACTAAGCTTTGTTTTGAGGCTATAAAAAGACTTTCTTTTTCTGTCTGTTTTGCTCCCCCGGCCCTACAAAGATTATTTGTTATTTCATTTGACTAGTGGACCTTTTTATTCGCATCAATTCTGTCCTTTCTTGCTGTCTGTCGTGAATCTATGTAAGGGTGTGATTAAATGGTTGGAATAAATCACCGAAAAACATTTGCCACATTCATCATTGCTGGGGTGTTAGTCAAAGTAAAGTTTGGTGGTGGTGGTAACAGAACAGGGTTGCTAGATAATTGGAAACGTTTCTGGCCAAAAGCACAAAAGAAATGGCCAAAAGATGGCCAGATGAAAAAATTGCTCATAAAAGATCGCAATAGTACAATTCATCCAAAGAGAAGAATTTATCAAAATTGCTGCTGTCAATGTCAAATTTTTTGTTCCATAGGATTGTAGAAAGTAAGAGTCGAGTTTAATTGCACAATTACATTGTAAATAGAGCTTCTCCTGTATAACCTTTAAAAAATGTCTTTTTTTCAAATTGACTAATTTTTTGATGAACAAATGATATGAAAAGAAGAAAAAATCATCTGTGAAAATATTTCCTGTTTTTTGAAGGAAATAAAAATGGCTGAAACCAGGAGGTCATGACAAAATGCTTTTAAAATGGGCCAAATTTGGTTATAAAATGGCTGAAATGGCTACCTTGCAGCCTATCACCTTGTCCGGTGCAGAACAGTGTGAAAAATGGCTGTTTGCCTTCCAAACACAGTGGCAAATGTCCGTGAAATCTCCTTGCCTTGGCCAACAATTGTTGGAACTCTAAAACGACGATGTACCCATCCAGGAAATGTGATTGGCTTTTCTCCATCGGGTTTAAGCCAAAGCTTGTAGTACAGAGCGGATGCCTTTGAGTTTTGCAACAAACTTGACATGTTGGCAGTTCAGTGTTGGCTGATGTCATTTATCAATTTCGGAATCTCTTGTAGCTTTAAACTGTTCAAAAAAAGATCTCCAGTTTTGAACAGGATCTCTTATCTTCTTTACAGTTAGTACGACTTTTTTCTTGAAGTAAATCCCATCTAATGGAAGAGGGTAGAATGATTCATGGATGTTTGCATCAAAATCATTCTTGGTTGGAAACTTGTCATAATTGTATGGAATTATTTGGACAGATATCCTCGTCTGTAGTGTTTCTATCCCTATATTCTTTAACTTTATTCCATCCAGTGATTTTTAGTAATTTTATCATTAGTAACTGTCAGTGCAGATAGGTAGACAGTCACAGCCACTTAATCAAAAAGACGTAATGAGAAAGAAAGTGAAAAGGGGTTGATTAAAAAAAAAAGAAAATAGGGCCAGTGTATAAGGATTCTAGTAGTAAGGAAAGAAGGATAGACTGTAAGTTTAGTACTTTGAAAAATGAAAGAAAGTAGGAAGAAAATACCAGATGATCATTTAGTTCTGGTATCAGGTAGAAGAGGGTAAGTTATTTCTGTAAAATAGATAGTAATGAAGAAAAAAAAAGGAGAATGAAAAGGAGTAGAGTAATAGATGAGGATAGCCGACCAGGCTAGAAAAAGGGTCGGACGGTCTACAACAACAGGCCTCAAGCTGCTGCCTTGTAGAAGCACTGTTTGGGAGGATTTTGTGTGGTCTTCAAAACGAACACTATTCATGTATTTCCGATTGGCTGAAGAAGGAAAATGAAGGTTTGATTTTGAATCCCTACATGAGTTTTGCGTCTTTCATTCCTTCATTTCCTGCAGCCGCAGTGTGCATGCATGCAAAGAAATGCATTATCCTTCGAAGTAACCTTGCTAAGTATATTACGAAATGGCCTTCTTTGACTTGCTTTTTAAATATAGCGATTATGGTGAAGTTAATTCTATTCTGAGTCTGTAATCTCAGCATTTTGATTGGTAAATTTTAAAATTCCATTTCTGTTCATTTTATCAAAAATTGTCTGGAACTTCTTTTTCATTTTTTTCATCAAATTATCAAGATTATGACCGACTGAATTTTAATAGAAATTTTGGTTTGTGGTTTCTCCTGCTATTCTAAAATACAGCATTCCACTAAAATCCCTTCATAAACTGAAATAGAGAGCAAGAAAGCAATCGTAGTTGTGGGAAAATTTTTTGAGTGTACCCAGGCTGCAAAAATAGTGATGGTATGTTAGGCTGAGCCACCTAATCAGGGCATATACTTTAATCACAAGACCAGTTTGATTGTATTGCCTCTGGAATATAATGGTTGATTTGTATGAGAGAAAAGTCTGAGCATTCCCAGACCTCTAAGATGCTGATGATGGAATGTTAGGCTAATCATAATATGTACTTAAATAACATGGCTAGTTTACATGTATTGCCTTCATTCAATCACATGTTGCTGTTGTGTCCTTTGAACTTGTCATCCACAACTTATATTTTTGTCAATTTTTTGCCAAGTAGTTTACAAGTTTTACCCATTATCTAAAAGGTGAGCGTTTTTCGTACAGACCTTTTGTAAGGTGAAATGGTGTAAAACAAAGAAGCAATTACCACTAATTTATATAGGAAATTCCTTTCAGCGTTCTCTTATCCCCCAAATGGTGATAATGGTTAGGTTGAATTGTTGGTGGTTGAGATGTTGGAAAGAACAAGAGACTGAAGGAGAAGAGGGTGTGTGCTGTCTCTATAATGGTGTGTTGCAAAACTAATGCCGAACATTATTTTATCTTTTTTTTGTAAAAGTTAGAAAGTGGCGTGAAACAAACTTTCAAAAAGCAGCAAATATTTCTGTAGTATTGATTTTTGACCTTTTTTTGCTTCATGCCTCGAGAGTTGAAAAACATTGGTGTTCCCCTTCTACTATGGTGAAGCAAATTTGCTTATGAAAAAAGGTTATTATAATATGATTTAAGATTCACCAGAATTTACAGTTTTGAATCAACAAGAAATAATTTCAGCCACAAAATTTTAAAAATCAAGTTCTAAAAATTTATGTGAAATGTAACGTGCTATTATAACAGGTACAAGTTGAAATTTTAAAGTTTGGTGATGTAGTAAGACCTTTGAGGCTGCTAATTACAATAGATAGTCCTGATTTCAAGCTCTAATTTAGTCTTGACTTCGGTTGTAAGTCTCCTCATTTTGTTACATGAAGTTTTTTCTTCTTTTTTGTGCAACTCAATTGTTAAGCCAAGCAATGCTTTTTGCTCTTCTCACCCAAATTCTGAATTGTCCCCACCCCACTGTATTCAAATTGCTCCCTTGTGCCTACCACTTTCAGAATCTCTTTTCTATAGTGATTAGAGTAAAGTTAATTTTATTCTGAGTCTGTTATCTCTGTATTTTGATTGGTTCATTTCCAAATCCCATTTCTGTTCACTTCATCAGAATTTGTCTGGGACTTTTGAAAAAAAATCAAATATCAAGATTCTGACCGACTGAATTTTAATAAGAATTTTAGTTATTTCCACTTTGGCCAATTTCGATGGTCTTTTTCCCCATTTTTTTAAACTGGGAATCACTCCCAAATTAGAATAATAACAAAAAAAGTAACACCTGATTTGGCAACACTGAACTCAGAAATTTGTGAAAAAAAAAAAAAATCTGAGAAAACATCTGAATTGGCAAGACAGGTTTTATTAGAAACAGTCAATCAAAACTGTCAACTTAGGTTTCTTCAGTTCTCAATGTGTACAGGCTACACCATTTGAGCTAGAGGATTGAAAATTCAAACATTTGCTCCTTATCAAGTCTCTAACCCCCCCCCAGGTTTTTGTGGAAGAGGTCAGTTTTTTGCAAAGTTAGTTTATGCTAAATTGATCCCTAGTTTGTGTCGCGCAGCATTCATCCTTATTTCTTGAAAATTCAGACTTTTTAGTGTTCATGGCCCGACAAAAAGTGATTTGAAAAAAAAAAAAAAAAGTCTTGAAAATTACTCCTTTTTCAAATTTCTTTATTGATAACTTCCAACACAGCATATGAGCAAAAGACATTGATCATGTGATGGTTATAATCGGGTGACTAACCAGACCTGTTTCATTTGGTTTTAGGTATGATATGAGCCGTTATAACTTACTTTTTATTTTGAGTGATAGATTTAGAGATTCACTTCCTCCCCAATATAATTCTGAAGTACTATGTTGCTCAAATCTTTACAGCCATTGAAGACCTGGTTATATTAACTTTTGCTCAGTGGCTTCTACAATACGCATAAGAATCGCTTATGTTTCTTCATCAAAATGTTCCCCACTTCTTCACGACCTGGTATGTGCGTTGCTGAAAGTGCTCAAGGCAATACTTAGAAAGAATACGTCCTCTCGATCTAAGCAGCCAAAACTTGGAGCCTAACCAGAGGATTGGCTCCAGATTGTTATCTACAGAACTGAAACTTGGAACCCAGAGGATCGGCCCTCAAATGAAGAACCTTGCATAGAAGATGATCATGCTCAAGATCACCTAGAGATATCACAAGACAGCACATTATATAAGAGGCCAGATATCTGAAGAAACATTGGAAAAATTCATATAACTGGACATGTTGCCAGAATGTCAGACAACTGCTGGACATTACAACTCACAATATAAAAGATCATATGTGAAATTATGGCTCGCAAAATATAAGATGGTGTGATAATATAGATAATTCATTCAATAAACCTTTTTTTAGAAATGAAATTGAGTGCATTTGCCACTTATTTGTTTATCAAATTGCCTCCATTCTATCTCTACAGTCTCTGAGTAAAAAAATTTCAGATGAAAGTACCCCTTCCCAGCTCTTGAAACCATGGACTCTTCAACTGAAACAAATTTGCTATTATTATTTTCCTAGAAAATAGTTTCAGAGAAATTCAAATATATATATCCATGAAGTTTTTCATGGGTGACGAGTACTTTTATAAGGCTTAGGGCTTTTGTTAACCTTAAATATCATAAACTGCTTGGTACTGTTCCTAATTGACAGTGGAACTTTTCTGTGGGGGAAACAAAATTTGTTAAAATTATTATGATCAATAGAATAAACACTATAAAAAATTTACCTGTGAGTGTACTTTAGTTTATGTTGATCTGTAGTTATTCATCTCAGTATTAACATTTAATATTTCTTGTATGCTATTAAGAGTGGATACGTAATTGTCATGGAAATAATGTCAATGTACCTGAAAATAGAATCAGATTCATAATTTCATTCTCACTTTGTCATGAGACTGAATATTTCAACGGCACATCCTGTAATTGCCATGGCTTGATCGTTCCTCTTGCAAATATAATTCTAGTTCTTGGAGTTATTATCTCAGTGAGTGTACGCTCATTAAAGTAATCATTATCAACATTGCCTTGTAATGATATGTAATGACTGTTTGGGGTCTTCATCATGGTTATCCCAATTCTGTAGCCTTTCCTCATTTTCTGCCATTGCCCCCATAGGTATGGCTTTGTGACAGAGCATAGGACTGTTGTAATCGAAATGTGTACTTGTTAATTTGGTTGTTAGTGGCACTTGGTCGTAGAAGTTTTTTTCTTTCAATTTTTACGTGCTTTCATTCCACTAGAGCCTACAAGTTACTACCATGTAGAAATTGGTTCCTTTTTTAAAGCAAATTTTATAAAGGTTTCCTTTACAGTGCAACTTGGATACAAAACTGGGCATTACTTGCAAGAATAAAAAGAGAATTTCAATTGTTTTAATAATTTAAAAAATTTTTGATTTTTCTAAGGGTTAATTGTATCGGAGAAAGTAACCAGAAGAAGATAATTGATTTTAGCCATATGGTCATGAAATGGTGGAATACATGTGCCCTTTTTAGCATTATAGTTATATTGGAAATAGCACCTCAGTTGTGAAACCTTAAAGAAATTCTTTTTTTCAAAACCCCATGAACTTGGGGATGGTTCTAGGCTCTGATGGATTGAAAGCAACTTAGATTGAGTGAAAAAAAAAATTCTCACGGGGAATTGCATATCGCTATAAACCAAAACTTGACCTAAATTTCTTTTAAAAAATCTTGAGAAAAGGACAAATGAGGAGGAGTATAAAATACTTTCAAGGATTCACTTGGTTTATTATTGATTTTTGACTTTTTTTTCATCTTATTTTGTTGTTTTTTTTATCACAACTCTTGGGTCATTCAGTACATCCATTCTGTGACTGATGACATGTTTACTGCCACTTGATACATATATTTGATTTTCTACGAGAGTCTTTTTTTTCCCCAAAGAAAAGAAACTACTAAACTTGTCTCAGTGGAACAGTCCATTGTTTGAAATGGAAGGTAGGAGATATTTTCATCAGCTGTTTTTAGGCTTAAGTGAAAGAGTTCATTGTTATGGACAGAGATACAGAAAAAGTCACACTGTTCATTTAGTAGAGGTGTGTGTGAAATATCTCCTAAGGTGAAAGATGTAAAATAAACTTGATTGAAGTAATACTATTTTCCTTGTTGTCCATTGAATAAAATGAATGTGAAAAGAATCATGCCATAGATTAATCAACAGTTTCACATTTTATGGAAAATGAAAAAGAAATTCCGAATTTACCTTTACCCTTTACCTCCATTGGTGTGGTGTGGTTTGTACATGTGATGCATACAAACATACTTGAAAACTGAAAGAAACCTATGTTTTCAGCTTCGATTGACTGTGAAAATGTTATTATTAAACAATGGTATTTACTGAATATGATAGTCCTTCTGCTCTCATTTGCATAATGGCAGGAAACTTGTCATAGATATTAAATATTTAAATCATAATGATGAAATATCAAATTGATGAATAAATTAATTAAATTGAATATCAAATTGATGAATAAATTGATTGAATTGAATATCAAATGAATAAATATCTTGTAATTGTAGCCCATTGAATAGTCTTCATTCATCTGGATTTTGTTTCACCAACTTAGCAATCAAATATCTCCAGTGACGTTTAACATAAGATCTTTTTTCTATTTAGATTTTCAACTGAATTAAGCGATAAGATAAATAGATTTACTTTTCAACAAAACTATCTCTTGCCTGTCTCCTTTTCACCTTTCGTATTGGTTGATTTTTGCCTTTCTGGTGGAGTGTGCAGTGTATAGGGTGGGGGGTCACTAGAGAGGGAGAAGGAAGGATGTAAAATGGGGGGGAGATTTAAATGAAAATCTCATACTCCCTCTTCCTTGTGACACACTTTGCATGTATGTGGGAGGGGGTAGATACTATGGGTTTACGGTGTTGATTTTCAGAAAGCATAATGTTTCATTGGTCAAAGTTAACTAAGGAAGTAACAACATTTTTCTGACACTGCCTTGGCAAGTCAGGAGAATGATATGTACAAGAGAATATCTTATAAATTTGATGTATGCATGAATATATTGAAGTGAAATATTTTGATATGAATGAGTATGAAATATCTGAAAACTGGGATCTGCGCCTGAGACCACCTGATTTTCAGGGCACTTGTATTTACTCTCTGTTTTGCATTTCATAAACTTACTAATTTCTTGTGGGATTTAGCCATCTTGAGAAATAATAACACGAGACGTCTCGTCTGTGGCACTGGACTGATGACTTGCTAAAACTACGTCTCATTCATAAGTATGAACAGGTTGATGTTTATCTAATAAATCTGTACAACCTCGATATCATGATATTGATGCCTGATTAGTAATGACTTGTATAGATGTTGATGTGACAAGATATTTGAAATCATGCCTTGCAAACATCACTTTCTTTGCAATAGAAAGATAATCGAAGATCTCCCATTCATAAATTATTTAATGTAGAAAGAATGAAAATTCTTTTTTTGAAAATGAAAAAATATGAAATTTTGTGAAAGTTTTCAATTATTTATTAGCAAAATGTTTCAGAAACATCTATATTGCATGAATGTTATTAATTGGATGACAATTCTTTTCAAGTTATTAAAAAGATTTTCAACTGATGGGTAATTGATTGTTGCTTTGAATTTGTACAAAGATATTTTATTGAGATTTCATAAGATTAAATATGTATTTCATTAATATTAATGTACTCTCAAATTTTGGGCTATTTACATAACTTTGTGGTGTTAATGACTTGCAGTTCCTGTGAGTAGGTCTTGCCTATGCTACACCAAAAAGCGAGGAATTTCCAAAATTCAGGGCACCATCAGTCCCTGAGTTTCTAATGCTCAACTATATTACTTATTTTATTACTATAAATAGATTTTTTAAATTATTTCATTCGGCCTTCTAAGTAGCAATTTCCGTTATCTAGATGTGTCTAAAAAACATCTAGATATAAATGAAAATCATTTGAATTGAGCAAACAACAAATGCGTGAAAGCATATTTAATGATGCCACATATGTTGAGCTCCTCTTCCAATATGACCGTAGGCATTAGTTTTTCTTTACTTTATTTGTAATAGTTAGTAGGTAATCATTACTACTGATTAGTGTGTTTGGTCCTAATTGGGAGCCCAACTCTTGTGGCCTTGTGCCAGACTAAGCTAAGACGATTGGTTAACATTGATAGTACGACTGTAGGCATAAGTTTTTATTTCCTTTGTAAGTACCCGTTATTAATTCTTAATTCTAAATAAAAGTACCTTACTCTAGTAGTCCAGTCAAGTCACCTACAGGCAATATTTTAGTAAAATTGTTCATTACTTTCCGCAATTATCTTTTAAATTGTACTTATAAGTCGACTGTCATCTGTTTCTCGCATTGTCTGTTTCTTGCATTGTCTGTCTATTTTGCTTTTGTCTTTCCCTTTGACTGGGGGCGAGTGAGTGCTTCATGGGTAATTATTACCATTGAATGATTTCTCTCCTGCCATGCCCACCCACTGCCACTGTCCAAAAATTGGTCTCTGATCTGTCCATCTCCCATTACTTGATGGTGTTGGGTGTGGGGTGCAACGAGGGAGGTTTCGAAGACAACCAATCAGACTGATGGACCATTTGCAGAAATTTTCCTCCACACTCCTGAAGCTTTGGCCAAACGTGTCCCCCCCCCAGCCCCTTGCTTTCCCATTCAAACCCACCCTACCCTTTGGCCAAACCTGTGGACTTCCTCTCCTTCCTCTCTTTCTTCTCCTTCCTTCCTCATTTTCTCCCTGGTCGCCTCAGCAGCCTCACTTACTCATCTTCTCAGGAATGTATTGACCGTATTACTAATCAGACTTTTAGTCATAGTCAGCTAGTACCAAATTTTATTCCTTTTACTGGCTTACTTCCTATAAGGGACAGAAAGAAACGGCTATTTCATTTGGCTGATAACCGGACTGTAACTTGAAATAGATTGGTTTTGCCATGTCGCTTCTGAGCTTTTATCCGTGTGATCGGCTTTGGTGCTCACGTGAGAACATTAACTCTAAGTTAACAAAACAAAGATGGCACCTAATATTGGGATAGAGAATAGATTTTAAGGTTTGATTTGGACTTTCACCAGCCATGGGCTTTTGTAGCTCAGTTGGTATGAGCAGTAGGGCATTTAACTGGGGCTCCCTCTGAGAATCTCACCGAAAGCTTATCTTATTTAAGTGAATGATAAAGTAACTGGTCTGGTTAGTAACTCAGTAAAAACTTTTAGCAGCATGCAATGTTTGGGGTGATCAGTTGGAAAAAGGATTGAACAATGAGTGAATTACTATTTTTGCCTTCTGTCGGACGGTGATAAGTTAAAAAAAAGTCTTGTGTTTTCAAAAAACGTGGACAATTTAGCAAAAACTTACATTGTATAAAAAGAAAAATATATATTTTGGGATGGAGTCTCAAAAAAACAAATTTTTCTAAAAATACTGATGAAAAAATGTTTGAATTTTCAGCCCTCTAGCTCTATCGATGTGACATGCACATGTGATACACAGAAAGCCAGCCAGAACCCCTTGAAAATTGAAGAAACCTATGTTGATGTTCCAACATTTCATCTGATGAGAAAAATGATTGAGATAATGGTTTCATATGTTTTATTAAAATCTCATCCACCATTGTGGAAATTTGGAAAGCTTTAGCTCATTCACCAAGTTTTTTTAAAAATATAACAGTTTTTTAATTTTTTTTTATACCCCCCCCCACTGCTTTAGATAATTACAGCTACTACAACTATCTCTATTTTTGCTTGCTAAATTTACTAAATAAGTGTGAATAATAAGTTAAAAGCCCTGAGTACAAACTAATCATCATGACTGATAACCCTCGCTCTGTCTGTCTGATCAACCCAATCACAAGTTTATTATGTTGATAAGATAATAATAGCTGAGTTGCCAAAATTTACTTTTTTCAAATTTACATTTGTTTAGCAAACAGTAGCTGTAATGGCTTTTGGTCACTCTTTCCTTCTTGTTGGTGGTTCTAACTATGTTTAAAAGGTTGCTAGTAGCCGTAGCAAATCAAATTTCCCAAATATAAAAGAAGGGTATTATTGATTTACCATTGTTGAATGAAGGCAAGACATTGACTATCAAGATGGATAAGGTGAGCCGGTTCACTTGACCCAAGGTCTTCTATGAATCTTCTGTTTCTGCTTTATTCCATGTTGTGATCAGTCCTGTGTCGGATTCTCTACGCCCCTTGGCTTCTAAATCTTTGTCTCCAAAACCCAAGTAGAACCTGATGGCCCTGTAGGAGCATATCCATAAAACCAAAGCTGAATGTGTCCTCCCCTCCTCCTCCCTTGTCCTGGTCAGTGAAGCATCAAAACCCCCAAAGAATTGATCTATATATTTGACCTGAATTGCTTGTTGACCCTACAACTAAGAGATGAAAACAATAATTTGAATAAATCAATCCGCTCCTATGATAATTATCAATGTGCATATGACGTCTCATGCTTATGTCATCAGTGATGTCTAGTGACATAACTTTATAGAAATAGAATTTCATGTTACGCTAAGCTTCATAAATTGCATCTTTATTTACCTTTAAATTAGTCGAATATTCAGGAAATATGGGCATAAACCAGAAAATGTCACATATAATATCTTGATATTTTACATGCACAATAATGTAATTGCAAAAAGCAAGGGTAAATTAGTGCTTAATAATTCTTGCAAATTTTTTATGTTGTTTTTTTTTTGTAATTTGTTTTTTATTTTAAATTGTTTTCTTTGGTTGGGTTTTTTGTTTTTGTTGGTTGTAAAGTTAAAAAAAAAGAAAAAGGAAGTAGGGTCCTTATGCTGTCTATGGCTCCAGCCATTACCTGTATCACTTAACTTCTTACTCCATTTGTTTGTGATTTGTAGAATGATGTCACTCATATGCATTATTCAACTAATAGTTAGTGAATGGATGGATTCATGTCTTTCTTAAAGGCATTATTCAGAAGTGAACACAAACTGTCCCAGCTAGAGTTTGAACCTGGCCTGCTTAGTTGATTTTCACAGCTGTAATCTGCTTGACCATCGTGCACTTTCTACATTGTTTTTTTTTTGTTTTGTGGTTTTTTGTTCTTTTTAGTTGTCTTAGATTGCCTTTTGTTTTCCAGGCTTCTTGGATGCTGATTTTCCTTTCTTTGTTTCTTGCATATTTCAATTTCCTCTTTTTTTTTCTCTTTCCAGCACCCAGCTCAGAGAAAAGGAATTTGTGGAATGCCAATGGTGATGATGTCAAGAAATTGAATTCAAAGAAAAAAAACAAAAAAAAGAAGAAAAATTTGATTGGTATGGTTCATCCTCTCTCTTCCTGATTTTTACCAAAATATTATTTAGCTTTCCTTTGTTTCTTACAATGATCTTAATCCTCCATGTCAAAAAGACAAAATTTTCAGAATACCAATACTAATATTTGGTCAGATTTTTAGTATCATTCAGAAATAGATGGAAATCAGATTATTATTATTATTATTATTATTATGAGAGCAAACACTGACCTTACTATAATTTTTTCTTTTTCTTTTTTATCGAAGGGGAAACCCTTTGTGAATTTTGCATACACATACAGCATACTTGGAGATTTTAGGGACTGTTTTAGACACTAGTGAAAGTCAAAATCTAAAATAAAAGTTGTTGAACCTAAATTCGAACATCATGAATGATAGGTACAAAATTGATTAATTTCCACCTATTTTGTATGATGTGGTTGATTTGGTAATTAGTTGCAATCAATCAAACTGAATTTTGTGTGGTGGATGCATTATTTTAATGTCTAGAAAAGTTGAGAAGACTAATTCATTATTTTATAACTAAACAAAATATGATGACTCTTAAATTCATAGACTGCTTGATATTGCTCCTAATAATAAGTGAAACTCTTGTGGATAGAATTTTCTAAAAATGAAGAAGAAAAGTTTATCTGAAAGTGTAATGGATGTAATTTTAATCTGAAGTTATTCACCTCGATAATAGCATTTGATTTTAAAAAAAAATCTATATTTGATAGTTAATAATCTCACTAACTCTTATTATTTTACTACTGGATTATTTTTGTTCAATCCACTCGATTATTGTCGCCATTAGTGAAACCTTCATGTGTTTATTCACCCAGCCTCCTTACAAGAACTGGATATAACACAAGGTCAGTTTAACGTGTGGTCAGTTCCAAAAATTGCTCTAATTCCTTCAACTAGTGTTATAAGTGCATCAGAGCGAGCTTTACTTAGACATAAGTAGAATCCCAATTCCACTTCTCTTGAGGTCAGAAGATGAATCTTGAGTGACCTTAGTTTGAAATGATACCACACCTCAGGATACCCTCATTGTTCATGGTATTGCAGCTGTATCCATTTAATCAGAAATGACAGGCCCCAGATGGAGAGTGAAAAAAAACGCTAATTTCATGTATTTGGATATATAATAATAAACTGGGCGGGGACACATGCTTTGAGATCCTGGAATGCCCAGGGATGCTAATATATTATAGAGTAGAGAGCAATATGCCTGGCATCAGCTTGGTTGCAGGAGCTGCCGGAAGAATGTCAAATTGGTTGTGCTTTTCCTAGACTGGTTACTATCCCAGGGCTAGTGCCCCATCTGCCTTACAATTTTACCCCTAGCTGGGTGAGGAAAGGTGGAATCATGCCTTTCCAAAGACATGAGTGCAAAGTGAATATAACCATTCCTGAGTAGAGTTTGAACTCTAGTCGCTAATATCATTGTCCGTGCCATTCCAATTATATGTTGTCTATACACTCTCCAGCTCATTACCTCTTGCATGTCTATGCCTCTAAATCCAGAAGACTTTTAGTGTCCCGCGATAGCTGAATATTCCCAAGGCTGTGAAGGAAAATGGATGCTAGAAAAAGATGCTTGAAGGAGCTTTAAAAAAAAGACTGTTGCAAGATTCTCTCAGATGGCTGGCAGGAAAAGAACACGAGATTTCCCATTGAATGAGACGGACAGTGGATGTGGGAATTTTTCTTTCTTTTTCCTCCTTTAAAATTGCTGATTCTGTTTGTATTTTGTAACACTCATTGTTGTGTTGAAGAGAGATATTATAATGATAATTTACCCCTGCCATTTTCATCTCCATTTGTTTATGCCTGAGGGTCTAAACAAAAAGTCTGTCTGCAGCTGTCTGGCAAAAAGTGAAATTCCTCCACTTTGGCTCAGTTTAGAATCCTTTCCAAAATATTGCATTACAAACCCTGAATTACCTCCCTCATATTATGTTGCCTAATGAATTATTTTGCATTTTGGATGCTATTTCTTCTTTCATTCCTAATGCAATAATGATTTTTGTTGAATGGGGATTCACCAGTTGTTATAATATTATTCAATGTTTGTCGACCAACAAAACTTAATTTGTAAAACTAAGATGAATAATAAAAAAGATTAACCTCCCTCAGGAAAGTGTTGATTGCAAATTGGATAGCAGCGTGGAAAATGGACTCAACATGCAGAATTCAAACTGAAATTGTCATTAATGTCCTTGGGGAAGGCATGAATCCATCTTCTGTCCCCACCTGCTATGAGTAAAATAAAGTATGCTGATTTAGTAAGACCGCTTGGACTTGGAGATGACCAGCTACCTATTTCACACATTGCAAACTTTGCACAACTAATGTATTATTGTTGTAGGATTATTATTATCTATCATCGCTACCCACAACACTGGTTTAGATACTGTTGTTAGGTTTAGGTTATTCATCTGTTCTAACATTTACATCTATCTGGACTTTGCCTAGCTATAACTTTAAATTTGGTAATCACACACTCTTCTCAATGACCCTAGTTTTCATTGGAGGGTTCAGTTTACAATATAAGTTTGTGCTGATTTAGATGATGAAATTGAGCATATATGGGCAGCTGTGATTCATAATTTTCCTTGGAATGCTACTTATCGTTGTTATTATTATTACTATTTGCAATCTCTCACCAGTTGCCTGGTGGTTACCACTGGAGGTTGAGTGACAGCAAGTCTCCTGCCCTCCTCTTATCATTCTTATAAATCACAGTAAAACTGTGGTTTACAGTTTCACACCAATTGCTAGGTGGTCATTGCTGAAGGCTGAGTGACAATAAATCTCCTCAGGTCTTCAGCCCACATCTCTTCTCTCCCTCGCCTATCACGCCAGTGCTGTGGTTCACATTTCTGCTTTTATTTTCCTTCCTCTTTTAGGCCACTGCTAACATTTAGTGTTGTAGACCTTATATTTCTAGCACTTTCTTCAGTATCCGTGTGGTTCCTAGCAGTGCCGGGGTCTGTACTGTCTCAATCCTTCCTTTTATCCCGAGCTGCTCCAATCTCGCTCTCAGTGTCTTTGGGACAGTTCCTAGTGCGCCTATTAATACTGGTACTACCCTGACTTTCATGTTCCACATCATCTTCTGTTCTCTTGCTAGATCTTGGTATTTTTCCAGTTTTTCACTCTCCTTCCTCTTTATTCTATGGTCTGCAGGCACAGCCACGTCTATTATTTGGCAGGTTTTCCTCTTCTGGTCTATGATAGCCAATTCCGGTCTCCTTGCCTGGATGAGGTGGTCGGTTTGGATGTCAAAGTCCTCGAGTAATTTGTGGTTTCCATTCTCCAGGGCTGTCTCTGGTTTGTGCTGGTACCACTTTTCTGTATGGTTGAATCCCATTCGTTTACTCAGTTCCCAATGTATCACTGTTGCTACTCTATCATGTCTGTGTTTATACTCCTTCTGGGCGAGTTGTCTACATTCACTAGTTATGTGGTTTACAGTCTCATCTCTTTCATTATACAGGTGGCACTTGTTGTTTGTCTGTGTTCTGTCGATTTTTGTTTTATATAGTTCGTCCTGATACATTTGTTTTGAGCTGTCATGATGAGCGATTCGGTTTCTCTCTTCAGGGTTCCTTCTTTAGCCATGTCCATGATCTCTCATCTGCCATATCTTGTATCTCCGTACAATTTATTTTCCCCATTTTACTTTCCTTGTTTGCTGTGCTGTTCAGTTGGTTTCTATTTTTTGTTCATTGCGCTACTTCGTGCACTTTTTATGATGTCTTCACTGCTTCTCTGAACATACTTTTCTAGATCTGCTTTGACCCTCAGGACACAGTCCTCTAGGCTGATGAGCCTCCTGCCACCTTCTTTTATCTTCACGTATAGTCTGTCTGTGTCATCTCATGGAGGGGGGGGGGTAAGGCTTTATTCTTTGTCACCAGTTTCCTCGTTCGCCTGTCCATTGATTGGAGTTCTTCCTTTGTCCATCCTAGGAATGGTCCTGTGTACAACTACTGACACAGCCCATGTGTTCATTCCTTTTATCAGATTCCTGCTGTTTAATTTGGTCTCTAATATTTTCTTTATCCTACTAAGGTATTCTCTCTTTTCCCTTCATTTCTTCCTGTTTGATTGTGTCATCGTTGTTGTTTTTTTTTTTTGTTTTTTTTAATAATGATGATGATGATGATGATAATAAAAAAAATAATTAAAAAAAACAAACAAACTGCCAACCAAAATTGACAAAATTCGTTAGTTTGGGCTCTCACATATCTTGAAAATTCAGGCTTTTCTATTGATCACTGTCCAACAAAAGGCAGAAGTGATTATTTATTGATCATCCCTTCTTCTGTTTTAATTGATCACCCCGAACAGAGCATGTTGCCAAAAGATGTTGGTCACCTGACGTTTTCTATTAGATGAAAACTAGACCTGTTATCATTTTTTTTTTCCCCAAGTATTTACTTTTGCAGGTAAGTCTTTTGTCCTACGATTTCAATCTGAAAGTTTCAACAGTGGCTAAGAATCCAATTTATCTGTGGATTTGCAAGTTTAATAAAGATGAATTGACTTAGATAAATTCTGTTTGGAATGGGATATATTTTCTTCTGTTTCCTTTCAAATCAGTCAGAGATCTGAATGTGGAGAAAGACGTCTATTCACTTAGTACAGATGTATGGGTGGCATTCTTTTTCCTCTACCTCAGATTTCCAACTCTTCGTCTTCCGTGTGTTAATAGGTTGGCATCATTTTTCCAACTCATCATTCCCTGAAAATCCAAGAGAGACATTTCAAGGCTTTTTTTCATACTTTATTATTTACAAAAACACCAGTTGACTTTTTTTTCTAAAATTAGTGTGATGGCGGTATGTTCACAATTGGGAAAAAAAAAACATTTGTTGTAAAATTTTTTAATGTTCTATTCATTTATGATAAGATTTAGTATTAACAATACATATGGAGCATAAGACTTATGAAGAACAAAAAGCATTTTATGTACTATCGTATGTGTACAGACACATGATTTTATTTTTCATTTCATTTCAGGCATTTTGTTTAACATAGATAGGTAATCCCTATCAATGAAGATTTGTTTTTCTTTTTTTGAGGCTAATTTATTTCTAGAAAAACAAGAACAGAATTTGAAAAATTACCTACATTTCTAAAATCAGATGGCAATTTCTTTCTGAAAATATTTGTTCATTTCCCTTGTCACTTTATTGAATTACATATTGATCTCAATAAATTTCTGATTCCATAAATATAAACTCTCATAATTTATTCTTCCCTGCACTTGTCTATATCCCTATGTAAATCTCTTCATCTGGTGATTTCTCACATATTTGATAAAACAGGTGATTTTTTTGTTTTTGTTTTTGTTATTTATTCACTGAATTTATTTAAAATCAATTCATTTTATAAAAAAAAACACAGGACTTCTTATCATATTTGAAGGTACCGCCTAAAAAAAAATGGGAAAAAAAATTTTGTGTTTTCAATCCGTAAGACCTTCGTTCAATCAGAGAATTTGTCAGTTTGGAAAAAGTTGGTTTTCTCTCGTTTTTCAGCAGTTTCTATTTCATGGGAAAATTTTGATGGAAAAAAATGAAACTTGCTTTTTTGAACTAGGTTGTCAAAGAAAAAAAAATTCCAGATAATTGCTTGTGCTTCCATTAAGGTTACACATGTTGAAAAATAAAAATAAAAGAAGTCATCTAAGAAAAACAAGTAAATTCATAAATCATATTGTCATTACTACACTGCATAAAAAATCACCAATTTTAATGGCTAAACCATACAATAACCTATTTATGTTAGACCAAATATCTGAAATAAATGGAAATCATATTTAGCAATCATCATGTGTCTGCACACATATGATTGTACATGAAGTCCTTTTCTTTTCTCCATAAATCTTATGTCTCGTATACCATATATATATATATATATATATATATATATACATGTGTATATATATATATACATATGCATATATATATATTGTAAATATTGAATCTAATTGTAAATAAATAATACATTTTCAAATTTTGCAATGGATACTTTTTTTTCTCTGTAAATTGTAAACCAACCCTCGTTGCTCTAAGTTTCTGAAAAAAAATTCAACCCAGATTTTTGTAAATATTGAAATATGAAAGAAAATGAAGAGTTGGAAATATAATACAGACCCAAAGCTTTCTGTTGAGGAAAGCTTTGTACAGACCCCTTGTACACATCTAAGTAGGTATACAGCGTTATATATGTTTATATGCATAGGTATGTACGTATGTTTGTATATAGGTGTGTCTATAAAGAAAGCAAACTTTTTCCAAGAGAAATTTATTGCTTTCTTCCAACCTTATGGCACACTTACCTTTTTCAAAATAGTTCTCTCCATTATTGATAGACCAGCATTTTATCCAATTCTGGAATTCATTCGTTGGGTTTGTGTGTGGTGCATTTTTATTTGTCTCTTCTTTCAGTGGAAATCCATGACTTTTCAGGGTGGATTTTCATCTTTCTCTTCTTTCACCTGAAATCCATGACTTTTCTGGGTGGATTTTCATCTTTCTCTTCTTTCACCTGAAATCCATGACTTTTCTGGGTGGATTTTCATCTTTCTCTTCTTTCACCTGAAATCCATGACTTTTCAGGGTGGATTTTCATCTTTCTCTTCTTTCACCTGAAATCCATGACTTTTCTGGGTGGATTTTCATCTTTCTCTTCTTTCACCTGAAATCCATGACCCTTCAGGGTGGATTTCACCTTCGGGAACAAAAAGTTGGCAGAGTTCAGATCTGAAGGTTAGAGTGGCGGTTGAATGAGAATTGTCTTGTCTCCGTCCGAATTTTGTTTATCTGTCAGCAAACGTGGCACAAATTTTTGCAGCCAAATGATTCATCGTCAGTTTTTAAAAAAAAAATTATTTGGTGCAGACTTTCAGATTCCCGCTTCTTTGGAAACTTCACGGCCAATCTGGCATTGATCTACACGGATTGCAGAGTGCACTTTTTTAAGACAAACGTTTTCTGTCGACATTGAAGGTCGTCCAGATTTAGCATCTTCTCCTCTAATCGAAACACTAGTACCTCTCTCAGACGATTCTCCCTATGTACCTGTTGCAACATTAGAAAAGTCTCCAAAAAGTTTTTTGTAATTCGAAACAGAATTTTGCAGAAACACATTGCTTCTCATGATCCTTCATTGTTCGACGGGGGGGGGGGGATTCATGTAACTCAAAAACTAATCAAGGTAGCTTGTAATTTTTTATATGAACAATCAAAATTATTGCAAGTAACATTTCAGTCACAAGCACTCTTAAATATTTCATTGGCATATTATTTCAAAAGTTTAATTTATTTATGGACACACCTCACATTTATATATATATATATATATATATATGTTGGTGCGTGTATACAGAGAAGTGTGTGTGTGTGTGTATATATATATATATATATATATATATATATATATATATATATATATATATATATATATATACACACACACACCTCTGTCTACATGCCTATAAATATATATATATATCTCCTCACAATAGGCATATATGAATTTGTAAAGTGTAAAAGATTATCTCCTCTTCTTCTCTTCATTTGTCTGCTTTGTGAACTGCTTGCCAAAATCAATTTCTATCAAAAGGGAAGAAATGTTTTCACTCTTAATAGTCATTCAAATCTTATATTAATAGTGAGCAACTTGAATGAATACAAACTGACAATCTATCATTATGAAGATACCAAGTAAATGTGACCTGACTTCATGTTTATTAATTTTCATTTTAGAAAGATAAAAATTCTTATCGTCTGTTCATAACTTAGTAATTACTGTTTATTTAATACCATCTATATTCTGTGTTGTCAACTATGGACAAATATTTTTCCTTGGAAAAGTTTTGTCATGATGTAATTATGAAATAAATGAAAAATATGAAAAAATATCATTTCACTAATCTCAACAGTTTTGATATTATATGTGACTAGGCTAAAGGTTGTTTTTAAAACAAAATTTATTTTTTTAAGTGTCGATTGATGATCAGTAGTTATTGTTTTTTTTTGTAAATTTTTGTGTAAAAATCTATGACTTGATAAAATATTGCGATCTCATTTTCTTCTTCATAAACATTTTAAGAACATGATGTTATAAGTTGTATTTTGAATCCAACTGTTATAAGGTCACCTAGTTGTAAAGATAAGCGTTTGACAGAGGAATAAATATTGAATGTAATCTATTCATGTAGCAAAACTAATTCAGGAAATCTATGTTCTTCCTAACTTTATGTGCATGTTATTTATGATGACTTTCTTTTAGAAGTTATTATTGCTTTTGTCAAATATGAAAGAGAACATATGAACAATGAATAAAAGAAAGGCAGATACATTTAAGTGAATATATTCTGACAGTGCACAGAAAGATAACTCTCTACATATTTGTTTGTTTCAGTGAACATTGTCGGCTTCTCTATCATTTTGGATTGAAAATTCTGGTGTTTCTAGTGTTGAATGTCATCCTAACAGAGACTGCTATTGATTATATAAGTGAAAAACTAAAAAAAATTCAAATGAAGCAAAAGTCAGGTGCATTATTTCACCCATGTATAAAAGTTTTTGTGGAATCCCAACCAACCTCATGAAAATCTCTAGTGTTCTATGAAACCCTGGTTGGGGAGAGCTGATCTGCAGCATTCATTGACACCTAGATCTAGAACCATCTCTAAGGAAGAGAGGGATATCAAATCTATTTGATGAATTATACACCTCATAGGCCAAAAAACACATTAGTTGGAATGTGATAAAAACAAGAAGGATCCTTATCTAAATAACTCACTGAAAAGAATCGTGTTATGTTGTTTTCTTCTGATCTCCACAATAATTCTAGACAGCAAGTTAGGAAAATATCTTATCAGGAAGAAAATGAAAATGTAGACTGATTTAATTTACTTTGCTGAAAGATTAAAAAATTAAACACTTCCAGTTTTTTTTCCAAGATGGAAACTTATTTTAATAAAATCCAACAAATTATCTGCTGTATTGTTGCTTCTTTTAAGAAACCATCAACTCGCACTGTTGGCATAGGTTTCTTCAGACTTCAAGTTGGTTTGGCCAGCTATATATTAATGTATCATGTGTGCAGACTGTACCAATGGAGCTAGAGGGCTAAAAATTTATGTCTAGAAATTTATTTTAGACTTTAGTGGGGCATGCAATTTGCAGTGTAAGTTTATGCTCAATTGATCTCTAGTTTATGTCCAGCAGCATTCATGCTTGTTATGTGAAAATTCAGACTTATTTAGTGATCACTGCCCAACAAAATGCGAGAGAAGTAACTTCTTTGATCCGTCCTTTTCTCAATTTTTTCAATTGATCATCCCCAACACAGCGTACTGATAAAAGAGGTTGGTCACTTGTTGGTTTCTATTGAGTAATTAACTAGACCGGTTTCATTACTTATTTAAGAGTTGACTTTTCCTAATGATTATCAATAACATATACTTCTTACTTATAGCCATATATGTATATACTTTCAATTATTGTTGTACGCCCTTTTCTTTCATTATATATATAAGTGTTTATTCGTAACTTGTTTCAAATTAATTTCTGTGATAAGAAAATTTTTGTAATCTAAATTTTTCACGTCACACAAACTTTCTTCCTGATAAGTATGAAATTAGAAAAATTATGATGATTAAATTTATATCATTTGCTTCATATTCAATTTGCATGGCTTTTTCAAACAATTATAGTTTAGAATTCTCTGAATAAAGATTTAAAATTATATACAGTGAGTGCAATAAGTATCTGATATATTTCGGAAAGTTTTGTACAGCTTCAAAATTGATAGAATATGGATCAAAGATTAAAAAATATAAAAATCCAAAAATATAGCAGCAAAACTGAACATTGAAAATTATGTACCAAAATAAAAAGATCTTTGATTGATCCAAATCCATTTTGAAGGTGTATATTGAGATTAACTTTCGTGAATCTGATACTTTTTACAATACCATATATACTTGTTTAAAAATCCAAGTTGAAAGTTTAACCCTTTAATTTGCAAGAGTGGCCTAATGTTAACAGCAGGAAGAATGGAATTAACAAATCTGAGTTTATATTCAGACTAAAGTAGTTTATGATCACTTCACACTAATGCTAATTAATCCAGCCCCCAGCCCTTTAAGGCAGTCCATCCAAGAGAAGGCTACTCTGACAAAAAACCTCCAGCTTGGCTGTCAGCTGAAGCATCTAGGCCTGCTGAGCTGAAAAGGTTACCAAGCCTAAAGAGAGTGATCAGTGTATGCAAGCCAATCTGTACTTGAAAGAAAAAGAACAGTTGCACAAAACCCTTGTCAGTTAGGAATAATAACTTACAATTTGATCCAAAAATCAGTCAATAGTAACAGGGTTTTTGGTTCCCCTTCAAGTGTGTCTTGAGCAAGATAGCTTGATAGAGCCCTTCTCTCTCCTGACTTCCTCAATCCCATTCTTTATGCTGAGTTCTTGGCAGAGAGGCATTGAGTACCATTTTTAAAGTGACTCTGCCATGACTTAACACACCTGATGCAAGCACTCTACCACTGGTCCTCGATGATCAGTATAAAATCTTTCATTTTGCCTCAAGTTGATTTAACTTAACAGTATCTTGAGTACAGTATAATATCCAGGTAGCAACTCAATTTGACTGCAGTGTCCTGTCTTACCACCACCACCACCACCACCACCACTGATTATTCAGGTAATGGTTATTGCTTCTTTGCTTAACATGGTTTGGGCTCACAAAAGGCTTTTATGATTACATACTACTTTCAGATATAAGGTAACCTGTGAGTTTTTTTTCTTTTCATGGAGATAAATTTGTTCAAAGTGTTTGCCCTCATCTCGTTTTTTAAATGTAGTCAGTCGCAAATATAGAATGGCAATATTTTCTGCTCTGCATTAGACTATTAATATTTCTTTTTTTCTTTTTTCCATGATCTGCGAGACAGAATAATACAAGTGATATGTTCCATTATTCATGAGATTTTAGATATTTTGCTTTTATTCATGATTTTATCTTATATGATGGAATTATTTGCTACATGTTATGCTGTGAAAATAAATTTGATCTCTTAACATTTTAAATATTTCAAAATTTTTCACTTTAAGTCTTGTCAAGTTATATTTTTCACCTAAAAGTGAAATGCTAAACTCTGTAAGTGGTTCCTTGGTTATTCATGTGTTTTAATTTTTTTCTGTTTGTATTGAATTCGCTTTCTCAAATTTGTGCAATTTTGACTTACTGTATCATCTTTGCATAATATTTGAACAGTATTTTATCCTGGATCTTCTTCATGTGCTGTCCCTTCATGACATTGGCTATCATTGCATTCCACAGCTTCCTTTCCTTGTCATGTTTCTAGAATACTTTGACTTGGGTCTGATCACAGATATGTCCCCAAAAGATCTTGAACCCAACTAACTGCATATAATGGGAATTTCAATCATTGCAGTGCTATGGTTCGGCTGAATTATGAACATTTCTGCCATCTTATTAAATAGCTTGCTTAATAGAATGCAGTGTTCTGCAGACCAAAGAGAGAAGACCTTGCTGGGTTGATCTAAATACCTATAGAAAGGAACCTAATGGATGACATCTGCTCCTTTCTCTTTGGAAAGGCAAGGAAGACATATGTACATTACAGAGGTTTAAGTAAATATGTATGTGTCATAATATCTTATATTGTGCTGTGTATATGTTTTACTTTACTTTATAACGATCAACTTATGCTCAGATTGAGTTGTGTTCACACTAGCAGAATTCAATCTGGACTCATCAACCCATGGCTGTAATCTGATTTACAACATTGTGCCCCTGCCAAGTGTAGGACATCATCTTCACTTACAATCAATTTTACTTATTTGTATATATTTTGTTATTTTCAGAGAAGTACCGAGAAAAGCAGAATGTAAAATACACAGAGAAAAACCTCCATCTTCTGCTGAATATTGCTGAAAGCAAAAAGTCCTCTACAGAAATGTTACGAAAGGTGGGTTGAATATTTTTCATTCGATTTATAAACATTTTTGTAGCCTTCCCCAAATGGATCACAGTACCTCAGTTGAATTCTAAAAGCCAATAATCTGGAAGGAAAAACAAGTTAATCATGATGGATGAGGATCATGACTTTTCAGATGGTGCACTTGACAAAGACACATGAACTGACCCCGGGTTGACACCAGTGAATTATAATAGTCTTTTTTTTTCATGGGAACAGTTGGGGTTACATAAAACAATTGTGCTGCTCCATTATCCCTCATTGGCTATACAGTTCAAACTTTCAAAGCCCTGAACCCTAGGTGAAAGGGTCTGATCATTGCCTCCCCCCATCCTCTGTCCACACACCTACCCACCACGTGCCCATGCCTGTATCCACTCTGGTTTTGGGAGTGGAGACAAGGGTGTCCCTTTGCCTCTTATCTTTCAATGTTTCTTCTGCCTATTTCATTCTCTTTTTCTTTTTGTCTCTCTTTTTAGTCTCTCGTAATGTAGCTGGGTTGCCAGATTGGGCTTACAATGGGAGATAATGAAAACTTTATCTCTGAGACTTGCACAACACAGACATTGGAATAGCATTGAAGTTTGAAATCGATTGAGTCTGGAGGCTCAGAACCAGCCTTTTGAAGCAGGCCCACCTTCACATTCGTGTGATTTTCAAAAGTTTTCAATACTATTCCAATGCCTGCATTTGGTAAGTTTCTGTGATAAAGCTCATCTTATCTCCCTTTGTAGCCCTATCAGGCAACCCTGCTCCGTTGTGTTTCTTCTGCTTATTCTATTCATCTTTTTTTTTTGTCATTTTTCCCTCTGTTGTAGCACAATGTTTCATTAATTACAGCATTGTAAGAAACAGTTAACATGGGTTTCTTCAGTTTTCAAGTTAGTTTTGCTGGTTATATATAGTATGTACAGGCTGTACCAATGAACCTAAAGGGCTGTAATTTTAACATTTACTCCTTATTACATTGAGAAAAAAACCCTTTTTTTTTAAAAAAAATCCGTCCTCTCCCATGATTGTTTTTTGCTGGAGATATTCAATTTGTAGTGTAAGTGTATAGTAGATTGGTCCCTCAATTTATGTACATTCATGCTTGAAAATCCAGACATTTTTAATGATCACTGCTTAAGAAAAGGTCCAAGAAATAACTTGAATAATCCCAGCTGGATGGGATCCTTCAACCTGCTTACGTGGTTCCTAAAATCTATTTCCACCCCCCCCTGTCCCCCCACTTCTCTCTTTCTCATAAATCTCTGGGAAATTCAATCACTGACCTGAACTCATCAACTGTCCATTTATAACCACATGATCTTGGAAAGCCCTCTGTCTGTATGCATATGTGTATCTATGTCTGTGTGTGTGTGTGTGTGTTGACCTTTCCTGAGGCTAAGCATTCCTAATGAATGCTTTCTAATAAACTTAACATTCGATTTGTTGTTTAGTTGGAATTTTCCAACTGTCGATCAACAAACAAATATTCAAGCTTTCTCTCACATTTTCAAGGGTGTGTCTGTGAGTATATTTGAGCCCTCTGTTTATTTATTTGTCTGACCTGATATTTGGCATGTAGACTTGCAAAACATCAGCTTCTGTCATAGTTTTGCAAGGTTGACTTTAAAGATCATTTAAGGTCACCAGAAGTCATTTCTGTTGAATATTCTGATATAAGAATTATTTGTTTCAAATGTTTTGAAGCAAAGTTTCTCCAGTGAGTATATTCATGAATAATGCAAACATTTCTTACTATAGTTTTTAACAGCTTCTGCTTGCATATTTGGTGGAAAGTCATCAACAGTGTTAGCAGTAGTAGGACACAGCCACTGTCAGATTCTATCTCCCTTTTCCCTTTCCAAATGTATAGATGAATAAATCAGGTGATCTAGAAATAATAAAATTGTAAGGATATTCAATTGTGAATTAATAGTATTTCATGATTAGGTATTAATCAGTTACACCTTAACTCAACTCACTTTGAGCCATGCTAATTCTTAATTGTTCCCCCGGCCATATATCTAAATTGTGCCCTTCTCTTCACATTCAGAATCCATAGCTTAAGTGATTTTTCTTTCTCTTTTCCAGATTATATTAAAAAGTGGATTGTGTTCTTCACACAAACTAAAGAATAAACAGAGGAAACCAAAACCCCAAATAGCAACGACAGCTTTTGATGAAAAAGATTTTGAAAAATTTGAAAAAGAATATTTTTCTTGATTGAATCTTTGAGTCCAACCTGTCTTTTTGTAATAAAATATTTTTTGAAGATTTTTTTTTTCCTTTAAAGATTTTTCCTTATTTTCTCACTAATAGTCGGGGAGAATGTGCAACCGGAAAAAGTGTCATGTGACTTGCGTGGTGAAAGCAAACCACCTAGGTAGCTGTTCAGAGAAGTCTTCAAGCTTCAAGAAAAAAACATGTTGACAAGATGGCATCTTGTTCAGTTGAAAATCAGGAGCAATTAAAATCATGCTTTATTATCCAGAGGTTTTGTCACATACTGGAGAGATACTATAGCAGATTAAAAGATTCTACCATTATTTTCCACAGTTTTGTTGCTCTTCTAGGAGTTATTAGACCCAAACGTTATGAACTTTCATTCCAGCAAGCATTCCTTTTTGAATTTTCACTTTTAGAATATCATTTAGAATACATGAATGTCTACTTTCATTTTAATCAATAATGGGGTGCTGAGCAATCAACAACGATGCTAATCAGAATCTGAATGAATGCTATGAAACATGAAATAATAGATGTGAAAGTTGAGCTTCAAGTGATTGTCATGCATCGTAGAAGATTTCCCAATTGGCAATATGAAAAGAACTATTCATCTCGATAACCCAAGTACAAAAATGGCACAATATCGAACAAACTATTCACTCTGTATTATTTGCCAGAAAAAGACAAGTGAAACTCTGGTTGAAAAACCCACTAGCCATGGAGTTTCAGAATTCATGAGAAAGAGAGTTGGATATGTGGAAGGTGAATGTCTTATAATAAGCAACTGCTAGGACAATATCTCATGGCATTGGGAAGGTGACATAAAAAAAACATTTCCAAAATCTAATGCATCCTTGTTGGTGAGCTGAGCAAAAAAATCACTCAATACACTCAATAAACATGCAATGTAACTACACATGACTTGTGATGATCTGATGCGTATCTACTTATTTTATAGGTTCTTTTCCTTATGTAGCATGTGGCTTTTCCAAAGGAGAATTCTAATATTGCTAGAAAACTCTCAGTTGCTATCAAGAGAACAAGACAAATAATTACAGGCGGTAGTTCTGAGATAAGAAGGCAGGAGAACAGCAAGATGACAAAAATTATTGAGTTTCTAAATCTTTTGCAAATGATCCAATGTTTTGGTCCAATACATGGATGTGATTCTTAACATGTTGATGTTCATATGAGCAGTTTGTATGACTGACTGGAATCTTCACCTGCTTGCCATCAAAACCTTCAAAAATGTTTTGCATATGATAAGTTGATCTATGTTTGGATGTTGCCTTGCAGATATGACTAACCTTCAGGAGACAGCTGCATTTGTGATTCAAAGAAACTGTTTTAAACAAAATTGTATTCATCTTTCTGTGCCATTGGTGTCAACCATGATCTGGAGTATCTGAACTACACTATAAAACTTGCTGGGGGTTTCGTGAGTGTATAAAAACAGATCAAAGTTCTTATTTCACCCAGGTCAGCAAGACTGTCTGAAGAAGCTAAGAACATGGCCAACAATGACCCTTCTTTTTAAGACTAATGTGATTTTCCAAAAGATTGAGCTTGCTCTATGGAAAGCTTCCCATCCTAGAGTGATTCAGTTATGTACGAAACATTGCGTGTTTATGTATAATACAGATTAGTTTTTTTTTGTGGAGGGTCTATTATATTATTCTGATAGACTTTTTTGTGTTGTTTTCAAGCAAAATAATAAAATTTATTACTATATTTTCTAATACGTAATTTAAAGTTTTAATATACCAGAAAATTATAACAGACAACTAAAAATACTAATTTGCAATGGTCAATAACAGAATGATTTTCCTTAATTTGAAGAAACTCATTAAAAGTGTGTTTTTGCAGTTATCATCTATCTGCACCTTCAACCTAGTTAGGAAATTGATCTTGTCAACTAAAAAGCAATAATTAATTCTAAAATTGAAGTGGTATAGAAACTTATTATGGAACTTACTTACGTTTCATTAAAATCATTCTAAATTATTGATCATGTATTATTCTTTCTAACTCAACGAATAGTTACATGTATTTGCAGTCAAAAAAAATTCTTTTTAGTTTTTAAGTTCATCACAAATTGTTATTAGTACAACAGAAATGAAACATTGGGGTATTTTTAATAACGAAAATCGGGTATCTTTTTTTTCCTGTAAATTTGGCCCTGGATATGACTTGATAAAAATTCCATTTCATCACTATATATATATATATATATATATATATATATATATATATATATATATAAATAAATATGAACTGAAGAGAGTTAGACAGACTCGGGAGTAAAGTATATGGAAGTTAGGTTTATTTATCTGTAAATGTTTTCATTAATGGTCTAGACATGTTTCGGGAGGTATTCCCATCTTCAGTAGTGTGTACTTGAGGTTATAGGTTTGATGTGGAACCTGAGTCCACCATCAGGAGCTTCGATTTGTGTATATATGTGTATATATATATATATATATATATATATGGTCTCTTATAAAAGATGCAACCAGAAAAGAGAGTAGAATTTAAATTTTATGCTCCAATATTCGTCACGTTGTAACCCCTTACTTATTTACACTTATTTTAAAACTACTGTTTGATGCTCCTATGTAAAATTTGCCATCAATTGATTCCTCAACGGAGTTTACAGTTGTTTTGTAAATCACGTTGTTCTGGGTGCAATTGTTTTGTTTTGTTGGGAATACATCAATGCTCCAGCAGTTGCGATTTGTTTTTTTGTTTTTTTTGTTTATTCGTGATTATTTTTCTTGTTGGTAGATTCGATTCCTGCAGCTGCCCCATTTTCTTTAATTGCTTCTCCAATTTACGTTGTCTAAATTTTCTTATATATATTATAACGCATGGGTGCGAAATTAGGAAACCTACGAAACTGTTTGAAAATAAATTCACTATGAAGAAAGATAAACATGGATCTGAGAGGGGGCCTGGGTGAAAAATATCGTGTAAGTGATTAAGTGACAAAATGGAGATGGGCAAGTCTCAGAGCGAGAAGAAACAATAGACGGAGTAAAAGGTTCACCGATTGGTGCTTATCGGCAGTAAACGCGTTGGGAAAAGACCAGACAGGATGGAGAGAGGTTTGTCAGTAAGACATGTCAGAGATTAGCGCAATCGCACTCGTCATGCAAGATGGGAAAGGCTTTTGTCCAGTTATGGAATTTCTTTTGAATAATAGCGGGGATTCCCAGCATTGCTCTGTGATATAATATCTTCTTGCACCCCTGATCGGCCCTCACGCTCTCCTGCACACGGTTAAACATTATCTCCCCGCTTGTGCTGTCAAATTTGATGTTTGTTAACTCCGGATTTCCCTGCAGGTACTTTTATGTAAATCTTTGCTGTCATTTTGCAGCGGGAATCCCAGCGTTGACCAGGGAAGAAATTATTGCTCATTTGACAATACAGATATAAAACATGTTCTTTAATATAAGTATTCTTGTACAGCACAACCATATAGGCGCTGGTGGCGTAAGCCCCCCAAATGGATTGACTTTAACTAACTGGTGGCACGATCGAATCTTGGCATGGGTGGAGTATATCCTCGAGCAGGTTCAAGTAAACTGCCAGGTAGACATGCGTAGGCCCAATGCATCCTCAGACAGGTCGATGTAGTCTGCGTAGCTTTTCCTGTGACCTTATTAAAATGGTTGAAAGTGAAAGTTTGGTTTTAAGATTCCGATGATATGAAATTCATGAAAAAAATTCTCTCAATCTTAAATGATATTATGGAATCTTGTGAAGGTGAAAATTTCAACCATTGTTGAAATCGACTACGGATGCAGAAAAGGGCAAACATAAAGTGACTGAAATTGTATTGAATTACATTCGATGTTGAAAACTGCGAACAATTTTAGCGCGTCGTTTTTTTTCTCCATCAAGTGAGCCAGTGTGTAGAAGATTCACGGAGGGAAACAGCCCGCTGTCACAATACTTTTTGGCCTCGTCTGCAATTTGCTTTTTTTTTTACAAAACGAAGGATTGGGAATAGCTGAAAGGAACGAATGGAGGAAACCAAATACTTTGCAGGTATTTTCGTAACGCCGAAATACAACCCCGTCTCAAAAGTTAAAAAAGAATTTCTCTAAATTCTGAATCTGACTTCATTGTCGTCGGACGTTTCGAAACATTTCCCATGAGACTATTTTCTGATTAAAATCATTTTGAAATTTCGCAAGCATTCATTCGCTAAAAATGGTTATTTGAAAAAATCTGTTTACTAACGACATCTTATTACTGCTGATAAAGCACCGAGATTGTGACTAGGATTTTTGATCACACTTATCAAGAATGTATCCTTGGCACAATTGGTAGTGTGTCTGGCAGTTAGCAGGCAACCCTCAGGCTCAAATTCGACTGCATTTATAAAAAATATCTCTTTGCTTCTATATCGATCCAGTATGCACACAAACATTGTTTGATACAAACAAATTTATGTATATATATATATATATATATATATATATATATATATATATATATATTGTGTCATCCACAGACAGCTGTTTCGTTGTATTACAACTATTCAGTGTGGCTATTGACTATCCATTATCCCATCCCACCCCTTCCATTTTTGGACGGATAGATCCTATTCTTACCACGTTAAGCCTCGACCTTGTGTCACATTTTCTGTAGTTGCAGTCCGAATAAAGACGCCATCCAGCACCTCCTTATTGTGGCCTTATCGACGAGATCAAAGTGTAGTATCTGTTCCACGGCAGAGCTCGAGGTGCAGCTACTGACACTTGCCCGTTGAATGTGCCGGAGATTGGGTGTTGTGGTTGGTGTCAAGACCGAGTGCGCCGGTGCAGTGCTTCAGCCAATGAGGTTTTACTGAGGCTGCACACTGCTACGTGCATTGGAGGCCTTTGGACTCGTCCTTGGGATCTTCTATTACTACTCGGCCCAGCTGCAAGGGATCTGTTGCCCCGGGGGGAGCAATGCTCCATTGCACTTAGAGGAGCAGGTCCCCAAGCGGACGCTTTCGTGTCGGAGGTTGTTCCAGCTTCTACGGTCGCTTGGCAATCAAAGTCGTGTCGGCTGGAGCCATTTTTAAATGGAAGGCTCCTATTTTCCCCTCGTTAAGCTTCGACCTTGTGTTACATTTTGCTGTAGTTGGACAGCGAATAAACACCCCATTCAGTACCACAGGGTAGGATCAGAACCTTCGCTTCAGACCTTGAGGCTGGCATCTTCACTCTGCCCCACGCAGAACTAGACAATCGGTAAGGTTGAATTTAAGCGATATATTTGCTCATGCATATATTCCCCATCCACCAGAGTGCTCAATTCCCAAGTTGGAAGAGCATTGCATAAGCTTGTAGTGAACGAGTTACCTCATTTACAGAGTGTTCAACCCTGGATAAGGGAGCGATATATATATATATATATATATATATAAGTATGTGCACAATCCTGAGAATGTTAAATATCGTTACCATTTTCAGTTCTTCCCCTAATAATACATCATTAAATCGATAAGTATAGATTATGATTGATATTTTTGGATATAGCAGCCCAGGCGATTAAAACTTCAATCCTCTCATAACAGGAAATTACGCGAGGGCCAATGGATGGGTATCTTTGGTTGGGGTGTATGCAGGTCAGAAGCGATTCTTAAGAGACGAAGCAAATCTCTGATTCAGAATGATTAGAAATAAATAATAAATTTGCCTGCTGGCATCAGATCCATTTCCTCTAAAGAGAGACACATCCGAACCCAGAAACCAAATACGTCAAGGAAGTCAACTTGCCGGAATCTGTAAGAATAATTTCCGCTCCCAATGTTGGACCAATGATACTCTTTGCACCCCGACATTGACCGGAACGCATTTTTCCTTGACACCGTATGACTTAATTTTACAAACGTAAACAAGTAACATATTTTGAAAGTTACCCTCAGAAAAATAAGCGTTTTTTTTGTTTGTTTCTTTTAGAAAACTAATGTTTTCTGCTTTAATCCCCAAAAATGTCGAATTAGAATAAACGTAGAATTTTTCAATTTTTGAAAGTGAACACAAGAAAAGCAAGAAAAATGCTCTAATTCTATCGAAGAGAGTTTCTTTCAAACTAATACATCATTTTCAAAAGTTACCCTGACCCCCCCCCCCCAAAAAAAAACAAGTGTTTATGTGTTTTCAATTGAATTGCATAAAAATGTCGAATATCTGATATGAAAAATAGAGCGCTTTTGGAATAGTCAAAAATGTTTTATAAAATCAATGATTTGATGTTGGAGATCTCATTTGGAATATCATTTAAAGGAATTCTTGTGGTATGAAAGACACAAACATATCTTTTCCAAATTTTGTGAGACAATCTCTCCACTGTATCCTTTGGATTAAATGAACATTTTTTTTTTTTCATAATTTTGTGTGTAAAAAAGAAGTTATCCATATTTTGATCGAATTGAAACTGCGTATTTATTCATTTATCTTATCTATTTTTTTTTCAAGTTTTCATCTAATGTACGACTTTTCATGCAATTACATTGAAAGCACAAAAAAATATTATTATCATTATTATAATAATGTACTAATTTTAAAAAAATTACCTACGATAGAATTTTTTTGTTTTTCTGGGGATAAGTAATTTCCAAAATTCAAAATAAGACTGTCTTTTTCTTATTCGCCTTTTTTTGATTGAAAGCAGAAAAATTACTTTAAAAAATTGCTAGTTTTTCTGAGGGTTAATAACTTTCAAAAACGCGTGGGATTTGTAAACGGCTGACGTTTGAATGATGTCATGCGGCATCGAATCAAAATGTGTGCGTTTACAAAGCAGTTCATCTGTGGGAGCGAAAAGTATATTTTATCGGATATATTGAGCCCAGAAATATGGCCAAGGCCGTAGCCAGTGGTACTGGCGCTACTTTACTAAGTCAAACACTATGGTTTTCATCGAAATATTTTTAAAATCATTTTTGACAGCTTGAATAGCTGTCAAAATGATTTCTGACCGTAGATTTAAATTCATGTTGAGGGTTTCGAAGCTAAGTGGAAATTATCCCCTTTCAAGGGGCCGGCAATGAGAGAGAACTATTTCTCCACTTTTAGGGTCCGAAAACGAAAGGTGATTTTTCCCCCTTTGAGACTTGAAAACACACTTTCAGATATCAAAATAGGGTAGGAGAATTTCTCCCCCTCTTTAAGGGGTCAGAATTTGAGGGACACTTTTTTTCTCTCCTTCAGGACTTAGCTTTTTCCTCCCTTAAGGGGTCCAAAGTGGAGGGAAACCTTTTTTTTAATCGCCATGTTTTATTCCTTGAATATCTAACAAGATGTAGGTAGGTGCTTCAGCTCATTGCTATAATTCAGCAAATATCAAACCAAACTAAAAAAAAAAACTGTCAATAGTAGGTTTACCAAATCTTCTATTGCTACCAATCCCGGAGTAAGTGTTTAAAGCAAGTTAGTTTTTGAACAACTTCTCATAAGTTTTTTGTTTATGTTTGTAAAACGTTTTGTTGAATTGGTCCACTAGTTTATGTCCAGCAGATTTCTCGCTAGTCTTAAAAAATAGTATCTCAATGGGATCTACCAAATGTCTGTCCGTCTGTGATAGCCAAACACAAGACCATTTAGTGGTGTGACCACACACTTATCTATGGTCACTGATTGTAGTATTTTATCAAGTTAGATATTGAACTTCCGCTTTCGAATGAGTTGAGTAATGCTTATAATTTCATAAGTCGAGAAGTGCGTATCACAGTTTTTTGGTGAATAGCCTTTACGAGTCCACATCGACGTCAAAGTTCATAGAACTGAAAAGAAATAATACAATACGCTACTCTCACACCCAGTCGAACCAACGTATGTCGGAGACTAGTAGCGATGGAAAATAGAGAGAGAGGGAAGTGAGCTGTCCCTTTTACTGTTTGAATTTTGAGGAAGTGATGCCACAGCACTTTTCAAGGGGCTAAGCTGTGATTTTAGGGGAAGCGACGTCTTGCAGTGGTGATTCTAACAAAAAGGACACTATCGTATGTTGCCAATCACCACAAGGTAAATTTTTACTAACTCCAGGAGGTTTTTCTTTCAAGTTAAAAGCTTTACTGTATTTTTTCATTCCTTTAATATTTTACACAGTATAAACGGGTATCTAAAGTAAGTTATAATACTTTCTCTTCTCAGAAATCCAGGTAAATGAGTTCTCAGTATTTTCATCATTGATATTTTTGTTAATTTTACCCACATCTTAATTTTTAGTTGCTTTTGTTGAAACTTTGACTAGGACCGGAAGATGAAAGTAAAACAAGTCAAAAATTAATAGTAAAAATGCTGTGTTACAATACTTGAACCAATTATAGGAATTGATTGAAGTTTAGAGATATATTTGTATTCTATACACCCATTAGGTCTTATCCCGAGTAAAGATACCAGTCATTGGTCGCGCAACCCACTACAGGGTTTTCGGTCCCTTGTACCATGTCGTTGAACCACCCATCACGGGTGTGTCTCGGGCAAGATAGCACATCCTTCCCCAAGCCCCCTCGATCTTACTTTCTAATACCTAATTCTAAGCAAAGAGGCATTGAGTACCATTTTAAAAGTCTTTAGTAATGTACATTCTATGAAGCAGCCGTAGATTGAACCCATGACCTACCAAACCGGAGGAAAGCACTCTGCCACGGGACCACGATGATCAGTAAAGGGCACATTATTTGCGAAGAAATAAACCGACAAGTCAGAACTATTCGCAAAGTTTGTTAATTGAACGACCAGACCGATTTATGCAATTGACTATTGAAGCAAACGAGACAATAACTATGTTAGTTTGTATACAAATCCTACGCTCACTCTCATGAGTCACATTTCGTTGAACCTCGTCGGTAGACAATCAATAAATAGATTGTTAAATTAGGTCCCATCGTAGAGCAGTGGTTAGGAAGATAGTCTTGTTGGCCTGGGGTCGGCAAACTACGATCCGTGTATATCTTTGGTTGGCAAGCAACAAAATTATCAAATTAAATTATGAATTCTGTCTCTTTTTTTTTATGTCAATGTTCACTGATCACCACTTTCAGTCAGGTTTAAATACAGAATCCACAGTTTGGCAATTTTTGTTCTCTACACACACGCACCAAAAAGAATCTCCTCTCTCTCATCGATTGATCAGACATGAAAGTTCATGTAGGTATGTATATCTACAATCAGACGCATTGAAGTATGCAATTAAAAGCGAGCTGGTAACTTTGTCTTTGGTCACAACACATAAAAACATTTCTATTCCGGCTCACAATCTTCTTATTTATTGTTGGTCATCCTAAACAAGGCTTTTCAGCCACTTCTCACATCAAAGGGTTACCAAAAGGGAGTTATTTATACCACAGAGTTAGGACTAGTGAATGCATGTTAAAATGAAGACTGAAAAAGACTAAAAAAGAGTTAAACTATCTCATGAGAGCCAGATGCACTAAAATGGTGAGCTATTAAAGACTTAATAAAGACTAGCATTTGGCAAGGCACTTATTCATCCTGGATACAAAAAAATCGGTATTGTATCGCTGGAAAAGAATAACATTCAGAACGGAATTTATTCCACATAGCATATGTTCTTCGGGAAAAGCGTGGAACTTGTAGAGAGTCCTTGACCTATCCAAAAAGTATGGGTGTGCCCCGACCGAAGTCTTAATTGGAAATCGTTGGACCATTACTGCTGCTGTGAGATTGCTCCAATGGGTTCTCCATCGCTGTAGCCTTGTGCCAACTAAGCTTAATAAATAACTATATCAGGTGCTCCGCGGTGGAGCAATAATTTGTTAGCTAGATGTGAAGACAATATTGAAATGAGTTCGATCTTAGCTTAATACTCTACTTTTTATTTCAGTACTTCAATATCACTCAGTGTCGGCCTGAGGTACCAACCACACTGGCAGTCGCCGAAGACATTAAGTGCTAAGGGTTGCCTGTCATGTGTCTGAGACAGTAGGACTTCCCTAATGCAAATAAAAAATGGACAAATTAAACAGTATAGAAACAGTCAAAATAAGAAAATTCCTTGATGTGAAGTCAGATTTTTCTGGAATATCTCACTGTAAAATATATTCTGTAACAGAGAAATCAATTTTCAAAGGAAATTCTGACATTAATCATTGGCACACACACGCACACATAGATATATCTATTCTTCTCCCAGTAAAACAAAGATAGATAATTAAGGTATACTACAATATACTAAAATAGTATAGTTTGAACTTGCTGGGGTTAACAAGAGGTCTAGGAACGTCCCTGACTGGGATAGCCAAGGAAGGGAACAATTGAAATGTGATGTCCGAAACGACATTTGTCTGATTAGTTGTTGGAATTTTTACGATACTTCACTTCATAAGTTCAGACAGTTATATTTACGTGTCTCTGACGGTCACACATCTAGGTACTGACCACTCTCGACGTTGCTTAACTTCGGGGGTCGCACAGGAATCGGTGTATCTAATGCTATTTGGCCGTGACGGAATGATACTAATAATTCATTTCAAAACCCCAGAAAACGCCGAGAAGGCCGAAAAGTGTACTGAGCGAGATGTGATTAAAAGAAGTAAGGCGATGAGACTAATGCGAGCCTGAAATCACGACCTTTGCCAGTAAATATCCGGATCGAAGGTCTTACGAGATTAGATTTGTTGTAATTCCAGAGGATATTGTAAATTACTGGCATCATCACGTGTTATGTTACATTTGATAAAAATCATTGGACATAGTAACAAAAAATTCTTGTCGGTGAAATTATTATTCGTTCATTCAATTTTTTTTCTTTCTTGATTTTAAGCTCTAAAAGTTGGTGAATTTCTAGATTCAACATATTTCAACGTCAAGTTTGTTCAATTATAATGAAAGGAATTTCCAATTTTTGAGCCGTTGGGTGGTGCATGGAGTAAGAAAAAAAATGGTTTAACGCAATCCATCAGCCGCTGCACCTTCTTTCCAGTCTCTCCAGCAGTGCCACCAGAACTACCTAATTAAAAAAAAAAAATGAAGATCACTCACTGGCATATTCCCATGCCAACGTCGTGTCTTTTTTAGCGATCAGGATGTAATGGAATAAGGAGTGTTCACCAGAAGGAAGTGTTTAGGAAAGGAGGGTGAATGGGGTACAAGATACGATGGGTAAATACAATTAGGGAGACTCGTCTTATCTCATTTTGCTCGCTTATGTTTCTCAATCGAGAAGAGCGGTCCCTTTTTCTTGTCAACTCCGTTGCTCATGTGTTGATGTAATTTTCATCTTTTTGTTGCCGTCATATGTGTTATCTCCCTTTGCCCATCTATTCATCTCCACAACATTCCTTTCATGAGATGTTTGGTTCTTTTTGGTTCTTGAAACGTTTCTTTCTTTCTTGTCTGTTGTCATTTGCTTCAATTTTTCTTTCCTTTGCCCATTTCTTTTTCCACTCCTTTTCTCATATTTCTTCATCTCTTTTCTTTCTTTCTTCATCAAACTTTTCTGGTATTGTTTCTTTTCCCTTTTCGTCCTCGTTTAAAATTCAGTCTATTTCTTTCTTTATCTTTTCTATTTCTTTACTTTCCTTCTGAAACAGTTCTCCCTTCTTTTCGCTTTTTATTCTACCGTCTTCCTGTCATTGCTTCATTTGTTTCTTTAATATTGCATTTTCAATACCGTTTTTTTCCTTTTTTTTCCCCTTACACAGCTTTTTCCCTCTCCTAATTCTTTCATTGTTGTCACGTATATCTTTCTTTTTTCAATTCTTTCTCTCTTTTTCTTACATTCCGTCGTTTTTTCTCTCTATTTCACTATATTTCTTGTCTGCTGTCTTATGCTTCATTTTTTCTTTCATTTTCCATTTTTTCACTCCTTTTTCATATTTCCCTACCCCTTTTCTTTCTTCATCAGAATTTTCTGTTATTGTTTTTTCCTTCACCCTTTCTTTCAATTCTTTCTCCCTCCTATTCTCACCTGGCTTTTTGAAAACCTTTATCTCCCCACCCCCTAGTTCCAGACTTTTAAATACTTTTTTCCTTCTTACTTGCCTTCTATTTCTATTCTCTTCCATATTGTGTGGGAATTTCGTATTATTTTCAATTTTTCTTTCAATCATCTTTCATCCCCTAATCCTCCCTTCCTTTTATGATTAGAACTTTTCCTTCCACCTTTACCTTTCTTCCTTTTTTTTTCTTTTCCTCTCTTTTTCTTCCTCCTTTACATTTCTTTCTTCTTTTTTCTTTTCCTCTCTTTTTCTTCCTCTTTTACCTTTCTTCCTTCTTTTTTCCTTTCCTCTCTTTTTCTTCCCCCTTTACCTTTCTTTCTTCTTTTTTTCTTTTCCTCCCTTTTTTTTCCTTCTTTTATTTCCTCCCTCCTATCCATCCCTCTCCCACTTCCCATCTTCGTACCTTCCCTCCTGCTTTTCTTAATCTGATTTTCCTTTCTGTCCCTCCTTTATTTTCCCTTCATTCTTCCTTCCCTTCCCTGTTTCTTTCTTTTCGTGCCTCCGTCCAACTTCCTTCCTTCCCTTCTTCGTTTCTTTCTTCCTTCCCCTTCCTACCTCCCAGGAAGCACCACAATCTAACGAGCAAGTGTTATTTCTTCGGAACAACTTGACAGTTTCCGATAAGAACGGGATGTCCAACCAGAAGTCCCAGAACCCCAACGCCCCCCCCCACTCCTCACAAACACCAACAGAATAAGGTTTTGTCTTACAGAATTAACAAGATTGACAGTTATCAGCGATACTGAAAAACCTCCAGGTCTCACGTTTATCCGCATCCTGTCTCTCTGTCTCTGTCTCTGCCCCAGTCTCTGTCTATCTCTGCCCCTGTCTATCTTCATTTCTCTGTCTCTGTCTTTCCAGGAAAAAGGGAGTAAACATCAGAAATTATGATAAAGATAAGAAAACAAATTGCTTACGGACGAATCACGTGGGAGACACCAGTTCTCGTACGGTTCTCGTGCGGTAGAGCGCCCGCCACCGGTTCGCCAGGCAACGTTTCAATCCACCACCAAGTCATACTAAAGTTTATAAATGATACTCAATGCCTTTCGCCCCAGCACAAGGGCTAAGATTGAAGAACCTCTCTCCGAGGTTAAAGGTTTAGGGCCAAATTTCATTGGATACACTGGTCTTTGTAAAAGTTATGCAACATTAAGCCTGGTAAATACTTAAATGGGTGCCATAAGCGAGAATATTCCACTGTATAGGCTTCCTCCAACCTCGTTCTCTCTCTTCCGAATGTCACGATAACAATATCTTCTGTGCTTCTTCTGTAAATCATCATGCCATCTTATTTTTGGTCAGCCACATTTTCGCATATTATTTTTTGGGGGTCCTATTGTGTGTCTGACATGGCCTACCCATTGCCATTTAAGCTTTCTCGGGGTTTTAAAGATATCTTTGCAACGTGTTTCCCTCCAATATACGGTACTATCTTGTGATCTCTCCATTTGAAATGGAGACATCACAAGAAAGATGAAAATACCAGAACCCTGTAAAATCAAGCGTGATCCTCTCCTGTGCACGTTGTATAGTTTGAGAACCAATCTTTTGGTTAGATTCCACGCTTCAGCTCCGTAGGTGACTATCGAGAGGACACATTGGTTATAGAGTTATCTTTTTGAAAACTGATGGGATATTTTTGTTCTTGAAGGTTAAAAACGTTTGGTTGTAACAGGTTATCACTGCTCGCATTGATGTTTATCTGGAGGCGATAAAATAGATTTGGACGCTTGGACCCAGGAGAGAAAAATACGTACGCAACAGGGAACCGCTATGAGACAATCGAAACCAAAAGAAAAGAAAAGGCTCAACCATTGAAGTCAGAAATAAGAGAAAATATATTGAAGAAGAAAGAAATTCTAAAAAATGTGTTCTCTTATCTTAGATTTTGCTCTCGGAAAACCAAAGAACATAGACACACACAGATACTCACACATTTATCGATACATGCATTCACACATTTAATAGAATATAACAATGTAATACATACGTGCCCATGTATGTGGTACGTTCGGCGAAAAGAAAAACATATATATATATATATATATATATATATGCTCTTCGTGATGGGCCAATAAGTTCGCAGGTTGACTCGTAGTTATTAGCTGAGTTTTGATCTGAAATTTTCTTTGTATAATGCTTGATCTCTGTGATTAATGTTCACAACTGGATAAAGTGCATTGACATGGAAAGAGATTACTGATTTTAATCTTAAAAGTAATCTTGTTGCAGATTCGTTCCGATAAGGTTTCAGAACTCGGGAATAGTATCAGCCAGACATGCACAACAATGAGTTTATCAAAGATATTTTTAGCTCTTAACAACCCTAACCACACCGAGCTGTTACCCCATAACCCTTTCACTCCTAATTAATCTATGCTTTCCAACTCACTATCCTTATACCTGGACCTAATACTTACTTCCGCCTCGACCGATAAATATGCAGCATAACAACCCTCAAAATACATATACACTTATTTTTCAAAACAGCCTTACCTATATAATCTGGACCCCTGCCCACGAATAATTAAGGTTACAAACTTCTTACCTTATCCATAACTAACTCTTATTTTATGCATATCAACATAGTTACTTAGACTTCTACCGACACACACCTATGTATGGTCCATTTCATTTCTCAAAGCTATCTGACTTTTCAGAATATCTACAATGACCATTAAGGTTACAATATATGCATTCCCCAACTAATACTCGATCATACACAACGAGATATTCCTCTAACTTATATTCCACCATTTTGTTTATTACTAAAGATAGCTACAACCTCATAGCCCCTCAGACTCCTGAATAATTTCCAATAATTCACCCCCATTATAACTTACCCCTCACTGTATACAGACATAATATTGATACACTTATAGTTCTACCCCCACTGAGACCCATCAAGTAAGTATATGTATACTCCTATGGGCAACACAAATATGTACAAGAACTCTATATCACCTTACTAAGTACCCATAACTAGACCATGACTAAGATTCCCAATAACCGTGACAAACGATTCTTAAGAATTATCACCTCCCTCGACCAGTACAACAAATAAATAAGAATATATATATATATATATATATATATATATATATATATATATATATATATATATATATATAGTGAGTAGTAGTGAGTGGTAGGGGCTATTCATTTTGTCAAGGGGTGGGAACTGGATCTTGGGCCCATCTCTGAAAAGATGCTTAGTAGTTTTGTGAAAAGGAAGAAAGCTGCACCTCACGGGCTGCCAATTTGTGTACTGACCCAGGATGAACACAGGATAGGTGATGCTGACTTCTGGTGACCTCTGAAGGTACAATAAAAATCAATGTTGACATTTTCACAAAAGGTCAATTTGGGTATTTTCGACCCATCTACTTGCAATCCCTAATTTCAGAAATTTTATCTTAGGATTCACTACGTGGCTTGTCAGTGTTGAGTAATTTTTCCTTCGTACGGGCAACAGTGGGTATCCTAGATAGTATTTCTCTCTCTACATACACACACACACACACACACACATATATATATATATAGAGGGAGAGAGAGACAGACAGACAGACAGACAGACGCACGCATGCACGCACACACATATATATCTAAATGTGTGTGTGTGTGTGTATATAAAGGGTTTTTTAATAGTGGAATGGTTCTATTTGTGGAGTTTCGGAAAATGTTGAGAGAGGCTGAGAAGAGGATTCCTGTGAAGGTGCATAAAAAGCAAAACAAAAACTGTCCAAAATGGATGAGTTTTGAGATTTTGATTGTGGGAAGAAAAGGATTTACCGTTGCCTGTCGAGAATTGATGAGCGGGGGGGGGGGCTCTCCTGGGTTGACTCTGAGATTTTGCTGCTCGATCGACCACAGCAAAGGAATTCTGGCAAGTGTGCAACGGCCAAATCACGTTGAGCACTCCGGTTCTCGTCCGATCACTGAAATTAAGTGACGTCGATCCCGGTCACTAGCCAGATTGGTGACTCGTTGGAAATACCAGGCGCCGTAAATAGCTGGGAAGGCAGTCCTTATAGCCATGCTGAGCTCCTTCTCTATACTAAGCGCTGTGGGATAGCTGCTCAAAGAACCAAACTTGCTACAACAGACTGCCAAGACGGAAACCAGGAGACACTGGTACATACTCAAGAACAAGATATATATAAGTACTATATATATATGTGTGTTTGTGTGTGTATCACGCACACATATATATGTATATATGCATGTTTGTATATATGTTCAAGTCTACACACACACACACACACATATATATATATATATATATATATATATATATATATATATCCCTGAAGCAGTCCCATTTTCTTTGATTGTTTTTTCTATTCAAGTTGTCAAAATTGAATGATATATCAACCGTGTAACAACGGGAAATCATTTCAGTTTATATATATATATATATATATATATATATATATATATATATATCAATAATTATGCGTGCGTGCCTGTATGTTTGTATGTACATAAATGTATACGTATATGCACATATTTTGTCTGAATGTCTCAAACGAGCTGTTTCTATTATACAATGCATTTTCATATAAATACATGTGTGTGTATGAGTGCGTGTGCGCGTCCTTATATTCAAACATTTCCAATACGTATGTATTATATTCAGACTTTTAGACTTTCAGCTGATTTTTGTTGGTGCAGGAAATTATTTTTTTGGTGGTAGTCGGGGGACTTATTCTGATCGTGCTTTTCTGCTAATCTGATCTTGAACAATTTTACACCGAATTCCTTTCTAAACCCATTGGGATGAAAATAATCCACAATGGTCCTTTATCGATCAAATGTTTTGCTTTAAATAAAAGTAAACAGAGATGTTCAAAGCCGAAGTACAGCCCAGGATGCCAAGATATTCCAGTCGAAGCCGTAGAAAGTTCTTCACCAATCTTTAGGAACCAACATATTACACTCAAGTTGAAACGGACACATTGGTTCTCGTACGATCACCGAAGTTGAGCAACATCAAGCTTGGTCAGTACCTTGGTCGGTGATCGTCTGGAAATATCAAGTGTTGCAAGCAGTTGGGGGTCATGTAAAGAGCCTCCAGTGGTGATCCCATTATTCTTCCCAAAAAGGAAACTCATCCCTCCATTATGCTCAATAACGTAAACCAAAGGCCCCTTCCTCTACCCTTCCCTGAGCCCTCTGCATGGCTTAGCCATGAGCGACAAGAGGTGAACGTAAAGGGACTAACATTTCGTGTGCAACAACCTAATACGCAGAAAGATGAAGAAAAATAAGATAAAAAAACATATGATCCCAAGGGAAATGCCTCAAAATAAACCGAAAAATTATAGAAGAGGAAATGATGGCAAACAAATATAGGCTGATCAACACTCCTGAAAAATTTGTAGGAGACAATTTCGCCTCGGGTCACGTGTAATACACTTCTCGTTTAGGAGGCTTTCTTCCTTCAGCAAATCTACTTGTTATGTTCTGTGTACATTTTTTTCGATCATTTTTCTCAGTGGTACAATTATGAATAAACTTGTGTACCTCTACCGTGAACAATGACGGCATATACAATATAAATACATAATAATGAATAGCGAAATAAACAATGCGATCTTGAATATAATATGACCCCAACTTTTTATAGCAAAAGATACACTAATACAATCCCGCAAAGACAGACAGACAGACACACACACACACATACACAGATATATAATCATTTTTATACTCTGTTATTATGCAACCCCTACATTTTGCTCTCAAGATTTTTTTACAATAAATTTCTTGCATTATACACGAGTAAATACAGCAATTCCAAATATTACATATTATGATCTATATCTATATCTATATCTATAGATTAAAAAAATCATCTTCATAACAATCTATGTCATCTAAATGCAATCATAAACATCTAAATCTGTCTGAAAAACATCTAAATTAGGAACACTTCATCTAGTCGCTATGTAGATAAACTTCCATAATTTTAGCGATCACACGGATAAGACTTATATTTGCCTTAATGATCATTTATTACACACATTGTTTATATTTACTTTATAAAACAATATAATATGACTATATCATTTGAACGACATTGTCAGTGCATATTTTTGTGTTTCATTAATTCTTACTTCCCAATTTCAGGTTGTCTCTTATGAAAGCATTATACGAAGTATAAACGGAAAGTACTTAGCCATTTAATATTTAGGAAGAAAAATAGCCTATATAGGGCAATGGCGCTTTAGTATTCTTCAACGTACTCCCCGTAGGCTCCCAAACACTTATCCCAGCGTCCCTTTCACAAAACAGTCTGAAAAGTCGTCTTTCAGGGTCACCATTTGCTGCTTCGTCACGAACTTTTCAATCTTACCCAAGGTCTGGATTTTCTTCCTTTCTAATGTCGCCTTGAGAAAACTTTTTCGAATCACTGCACCCTTAACGCAACCTTTGTGCAAAAGGATTTTGTCACGGCATCCGAAGTCAAAAAATACTGAATAATTGCATTTACGTTCACATGACTGGGTTATTTAGGTCAAAATAAATGAAGACGCGCTTTCTCCTGTCTCAGGTGGCGAACGCTGTTTCAGTTGTTTACGAACGTTACTGCGTAATGGAAATTATGTAAACAGTCAGACACCGTAGATGCTTAATATAGATTTGAATAGATTAGAGCAAAATGAAATAATCCGTTAGCGTGGAAGATTATGAAGATCAGGCGAAAGTAGGGTTCTTTTAATTTTTTTCAAGAAAATGCTAGTAAAAAATGAGGTGTTTTGTAATATGACCGTGTGTCTTATATGCCGTGAAATACGGTAAATTTATGAAAAAGTAGCACATAAGCTCTTTCTTTTCAGAATCACTATTACTATTGGGATGGGTAATTCACTTATCAATGAGACCACAATGACTCTGTGGTTTGTTCTATGCCACTACTGTATACCTAGAATGATCGATACGGTTCTAGAACAATCTTAAATGTAAGCCTTGTTTATCAACCGTGCGACTTGTAGCGTTGGAACGGTTTTTTCAAGTCTAGATGGACAGAGTGATTCGCGATGTGCCTGTTAGATGTCGCTTCTTACCACTGTGACGGTGCATCAACTTTTGAATTACGATTGTCTGGAATCAAAATTTAAAATACTCTGTGGTGCCTCTAGAGGCCAACTGCAATGCACACTTTGCAGGTGTTGCGAATTCGATTCTAACTAAGGGTCTTTCTACTGTACCCGATTGAGCTAAGCTAGGTAAAACTTACTTTTGGGGTGCCTGCTTGATGTTAAGCAATCTATATAGTCTGTGAGACCATTCACTTGCGTAGTGGGTTCGATCCTCACTGAGCACATACATCCTGGGATCTATGTTAATCGAAATACAAATTTCAGCAATGATTAGAGATATTGCCTTGCAAGTAACAGGTCTCTCTCTCAATCCGAAAGTGGAGCATCCTGACAAAAAATATATTGAGATGGTGTGAATCGAAGAAGCAATTACTATCAATTCAAACGGAAAAATAATTTGAGCGTCTCCAGACCCCCAAAATGGTGAGATGGCATGTGAGGCAGGATCATAGGAGGTCGTGCTAGTGAGAGATACAGGAGAATGGGGTGTAGAAGAGGAAGGATGGGAGTATGCACTGTCTCTATAACAGATCGTTCCAAATCAAAAGCGGAACGCTATTTACGCCTTTTGCCCCCCCCTTTTTTTTTAGAAAAGAAAGCGAAAAAGAAGCGTAAAGCAAACTTTTAAAAAGCGGCAACAACGTGTATTTGAATTCTATTAGATGTTCTATTTTCCGGAAAAAGAGATAAAAAAACACGTTCTATTGGAAGAGTCTATTGTTTAAAATGGTGGATAGGAAATATTTTTATCAGCAAATTTGTTACTTCGCAGTGGAAAAGTCCATGTAACGGACAGAGAACCAAGAAAATCACATAGTCATTATATAAGTAGATTCAACCGTAATTTATTTACTGTCTCGAACTGAAACATCTGACAGACAAGTAAATTTGAATTCGTTTTTCTCTGTTCAAATTCATAACCAAGACAGCTCGAGTTCCAACCCATCCAACACACAACATCATATGAACCATTTTGAAATTGACGAACATATATATTTTCGAAGAACTAAGAACGTAAATATCATACTTCAAAGGGTTTCCAAAAAGACGCGTCTTCACCATTTATATCTACGATGTTCGAGAAAAGAACCTATTTCCTTTTCATGTTTCTGTTTTTTTTTCGTAATCCTGGGAAAATAGCGCCCCTCCCCAATCTTATTTTTCCATTTTTGTCTTTTAGAACTAAAAACACGAAAACCATACTGGCTATGGCCAACTCATGTTTGATACACTGGTCCTCCCACACGATCACTAGAAGTTAAGTGACGCCGAGCCTGGTCAGTAGCTAAATGGGTGACTATTGGAGAATACCAGCTGCAGCAAGGGATCACAAAGAGATCCTCCTCGGGGCAATTCCGCCAATCATCCTACGGAGTAGACCGATCTCTTCATTACTCAAAATAATGCAAGACAAATCTAGCGACTAGAAATTAAGACGGATGAAACCTTACATTAAAGTTTTTTTCTAAAAGACGCGTCTACACCATTTATATCTCCAGTGTTGAGAGAAAAAACAAACAAAAAACATTCGATTTTCTTTTTATCTCTCTTTTTTCGGTCCATTATCATTTTATCTCTCATTTCTTATCTTGTTGTTGTTGTGATCCTGGGAAAATGGCAGGTTTAGTGAGTTGCCTATCAAGGAATGGTATTCGACGAAAATAAAACGTAACAAAAGCAGAATTATAACCAAAATCGATACTTTGATTTGTCTGCTTTTCTTCGAATTACATTTTAGACAGGAAATACGTAATGCGCAGGTGCAGAGTGGCGAAATCATTAGAAACTGGAAAAGCGAATTGCATACTATAGAAGTATCCCCAAAACTCAGGGATTTGATGTGACTTGGTGTGTTGAAGTCTTGAAAGATATTCTACCGCTGCAACAAATTTGGAAGAAGTATATATAATCATTCGTGTCAGTCCGTTTGTTTGTCCACATGGTATCTCCGAAAATTCTCCATCAATTTCAATGAAAATTGGTAAAAGTGTATGCCATGAGCAGCTACGGAGGAGCTGGTTAAATTTTGGCGCAGATTCCAAAATTTGTTTTCGTTTGAGAGATATTTTCATAATTTTGTTGGAAAAGAGGTTAGACGAACGAATATCTTATAAAAAGGCTACTGTCACATTTTGCTGGAGATAACTCAATTTTATAAATTTACAGTTTTCTCCCTTGTGATGCATTTGAATCTCTAAAGTGTTTAGTTAGTGTTTGGTGTTGGCAGAGGTTCGCAGTCTTTGGGTACTCTCTAGTTCAAGTGTTTTGTTCGTACTTGTCGATTTTACAGAAGTTTGAAGCTGATGATTTTCTAAAAGCCGACAAAACTTGAACGATAAGACGAGAAAACAGCGAATGGTCACCAAATGTCTACAAAAATGCTGAGAGAGAAGTGATAACTGATTTTGGAATATGTGAATTAATGAAATTAAATATTTGACTAAAGACGTGCCATTACAGCAAATATCACAGAAAGTCATTAAAATAGAAAGTTGTTTTCTTAATGATAAAATACACCATCTGTCGAGTCAATATTCTTCTTGCCTAACGTAAGGAGAACTCTGCAATCTCCACCTGAATAGCCTGTCGATAGATACATTTACCAGCTCTTGGGCAGCGAATTCTACTCGTCGATTAAGAATAAAACGAGGCATTGTGTAACTATGTTCTGCAAGGTGCGAGGTATTTGTTTATTGTTCGTCTTCGGTATTGGGAAAAGATTATATCTCGATAGCCTGGGTGGATAATTTTGCGCAACATCCCTAATCTACTCACAGTGAATCTTTCCTCTAGAGTTAGCTTTTTTTCCCTCTTAACTCTGAAGTTATTGTTCCCAGCTATCTTCACCCTAATCTGGTGGCTTGGCGATTTAAATTTTCTAACTTATAACAGCCTGATGGTGTGTGAGGACTCCACACACCATTTGACTATAGGACGCATAGAAATACAGGACCTACTCGACTATAGGACGCACTGAAGTGTGGTAGCTTCAAATTTTAGTAGCACTGGTAGAGTTCTAAACATCATCATCATCATCTGTCTTCTAACGTCTGTCATTGGACATAGGCCTTCCCTAGGATCCACCACATTTCTCTATCATGGACGTCGCGGAGCCAGTATTTTCTGAATTTGTCTAGTCTCTCCATCTTGTATTTTGTCGACCTCGCTTTCGCATGTGGTGTCTGGGGATCGATGTTGTGAGTCGTGATGTCCATCGATTGTCTTTCATTCTCGCAACATGACCAGCCCATTGCCATTAGAGTTTTATAATGGATTCTATGATGCCTCAGACCCCGTTTTCTAAAATTTCTCTTTAATTAATATTTTTTATGCTTGATTGGTTCTTTTAGTAACGTGGGTGTCCTAGTTTATTTTTTCCATTCAGGGCAGATGTTCTCAACCATTTTGGCGTCACCACCCACTTTCACAAGATTTTTCTTTTGCTGAGTAAATATTCAAAAGGATTTTAAACGTTGAAAAAGAATAAAAATGAACAGCTCTCACTGTTTCTTTAGTGAAAGGAATGTGAAGTGGTATGTGCGATATGGTTGTATCTGCTTGGTAAATGAATAATAGAAAACGTCGCTGTTGATTCATTTTCTAATTGTCAATCACTGACTTGCACAATTACATAAAATCTAACACCAAAATTTCGAAACACCCTTAACTTTCTATGTAGTTGCGAAGCCGTCTCCGAGAGTAGAAATCACTGATCGGTGGGCAATATAGGTCAGGTTAAGAAACCCTGTTTCAGAGTAACATCACGAGGGACTACATAATTTGATCCCATCACCACTAAGCACACATTTTTTTTTCATTCATGTCACAAGTGTCGAGATGATGATAACTTGAATGCCAATTCATTTATTTCTTGTGGTTCGCAGCCAGAACTGTCAGAGGGTTCATGGGGCAGAGGAAGGGGGCCTTTGACCTGCGTTAATGAGCTTAGTGTAGTGATCAGTCTTCTCGGAGGAGGATCAACGGGAACATCCCAGGATGCTCTTTACATAATCGACGACTGCTTGGAACTCCTGGTCTATCCAATTGATCACCCATCTACGTACTGACCGGTCCCGATGTTGCTTCATCTCGGTGATCGTACGAGAACGCAATGTACCCAAAGCGATTTGGCTTTACTTCGATTAGATGATGAACTTGTATAATCAGCAAGGTTACCATTGTTTGCAGATGCCCAGGATAGATTATCCCCAAAGTTTAAAATCGAATTATTCGTTGAAGCAAACTTTTTTCCTTCAAAGGTTTTGTTTGTGTTTACTCCTTTAGTAATATATATATACATAGGTACGTATATACAAACTTATACATTTGAATTCTCCTTCTGAACGTTGGTACGCATGCACATATATATTTTTTACTCCTTTAGCCTTTAATGGAAACATATATACACAAGTAAGGATATACATACATGTATACATTTGAATTCTCCTTCTAAACATATGTATGTATATTCGTCTTTTTTTTTCTCTTTTGGTTTCCATTGAAAATATATACACATGGATACTTATTAGAAACCGTCAACCAAAACTGTCAACATCGTTTCTCCAGTTTTTAAGTTGGTCTGTCAGGCTGGCTATGTATGTATCACGCACACAGACCGTACCAATGGAGCTAGAGGGCTCAAAACTCCATATTTTGTCCAGACGAAAAACTGTTTTTTCTAAATAGGTTTTTAGTAGCGGACTCAATTTGCAATGTAAGTTTATGTTAAATTGACCTATTTTTTGTATCAGGTAACATTCTTGCTTATTTTTTGAAAATTCAAACTTTTTCAATGATCGCTACTAAACAAAAGAAACTTAATCAGTGAGAACTCATTTTTCAAAATTCTAATTGATCATCCCAACGTAGCGTTCTGCCAAAAGATGTTGGACACGCGACGGTTTCTATTGATCGACTAACCAAACCGGTATACATACTTTTTATTCCTGTAGCCTTTAATGCGAACATGTATACATTGGTACGTATATGTACGTATATGTATACATTTGAATTCTCCTTCAGAAAAAGTAATCGGCTCCAGTACTCCGATTGTAAGTAAATTTTCAAGATCCCAATCTACAAACTCGGAAATTAGATTATCGGATAAAACTGATTTTCCCAACAGCAAAGTATTTTTTCTCAGCCATGAGGCGAACGTGGACACATAATCACCAGCATGTACATACGTACATTTAATTTACGCATACACGTACACACATATAAGTACACATATCACAAAGCCGCACTAATCCCGTGTATCTACGTATATCTATATGCATGTATGTATGCATATACGTATATCTGTATATATGTGTGGGTATACGTATGTAAGGACGTATGTATGTCGTAAGTTTGGACATATGTATGTTCGGACGTATGTATGTACGTAAGTTTATGTACATGTATATTTGTACGTATAAATGTATGTATTTGTGTGTGTATATACATACATTTGTATGTACTTACATACAGTCAAAGATATGTACAGTCACATATGTAAAAAATCTACGAGTCGTCGAAAACCTACGCCAAGCTGATCGTTAAGACGTCTTTTCCTTCACTATTTCTTGTAAAAGGAGAATTACAATTCAACAATCAACCTTCAGCTTGACTGAAGAAATATCCCTCTTTCTCATCCTGACACCAAATGCAATCAATTACAAAGATTATTTCTATCAATTCAGATTACCGTATTTACTCGAAAACAATGCCATATCAAATATAATGCACCCCTTCCCTAATTTTTGAAACAAAAAATCACAAAACTTTATGAACTGAATTTTATGGTACGAACCGTACGGGTTGCATTTTTATCAAGGTAACTTTATTTCACCTCCACCATAGCGGAATTTATGAGTTAAAAAGGAGCCATGGGTGGCAATTATTCATAAATTTTTAAAATGTTTTAAATATTTGCAAAATACGGATAGTTTTGTTGAATTTATTTTAAAATTAAAGTTAAAATTAATTCTATGTTAATATAAAGTCGAAGTTGAAATTAGGTTTGAAGTTACCCAATCTTTCTATACAATAAAGATTCAAATTTTTTTATTTGTTAGTTTATAACCATAATACAGTAAAAAGGATAATCTTACCCCCAATTCTGAGCTTGATTTAACAATTTTTTTTTGATTATACACGAGTAAATACGGTAATAGTTTGATTAATTGATTATTTACCAAATAAAAATGACTTTCGATGGTAATAGAAAGCAATTGTAAAAATGAAGAGAATTTATCTTGTTAAATAAGTAAAAGTAAATACCGTTGGTTCCGCTAAATAGGACCATCTTCTATCAGAACTAACCACATCTTGTAAGAAGCGATTCAAGTGGATGTCATCATCACTAAATTGCTTCGTTAAATTGATCGAATTATTGATATATATTTTAGTTCTCACAAAAGCTATCTTTCAAATATTTTAGCTTTTAGCCAAAGAAAAATGTGAAATAACCGAACTCTCAAAAACTTGCCTGTTATCTATTTGACTAAGTTACCTTCCTTGCAATGGTTACTGCTTCAAACAAGAGTTTTCTCTGAATATTCTTCGTTTGTTCCGATTCGGCCCTATTAAAATCTACCATACCTGAAGAAAGAACAAAATTAAAACAAGGTTTGCATTGACCGGATCAACATTGCAACCTACTTATTCTTGCTTATTTGAGAATTGAAAGAAAAAAACTTTAATTTTTCGTATCTTAACTTTTTGTGCGTAAATATGAGTTTATGAAATTCATTTAAAAAACTTTTATTACTGTTTATATAACCTATACCCGAAACTTGAATGTTATGTATCTTAACATTTTTAGCGTGAATAAAAAAGTTTATTTGTGGAAATTATTTCAAAAACCTTGTATAACGTACACCTGAAACTTGAATTGGGTATCTTGAGGTTCAGTGAGTTATTTTAGACCTTAAATTAAATTGAATGCAATAATTCATACGTAAGACAAAACGTAAACGATAATTCCTAACAAATTTCTTACGTTTTACTCTTTTTTGTCTACTTTTTCCCTTTTTAATCACATTAATCATTTTTGGACGATCCATTTCAGGAATGAAATTTAACAACTGAAGAATAGAATTCACTGTATTTGAGAATTTATAGAAACTTATTTGAAAATGTGTCACTCACCCTAGACAACGTCAGTAGACTATTCTATCTATGTTGTCTAGGGTGAGTGATACATTAACTGTGAGATGATAGGAGATCATTTCAAAAAAGTTCTGTATATTATAACGCAATTCATGATTAATTCTGTCGGATCATATAAATCCATTTCTTAATTCATAACTGTCACGTTGAAAGATGCGAATAGATCGAGAATAGACGAGATGAGAATTTGGATTTAAAGCAGTTATTAGGGCCTTTGCATTACCTGCGAATGATTGGCTCAGTGGTAAGAGCGTTGCTACGTTGAAGTAGTTACCCTATCGGTGGCATATATGGAAGGGATACTGGATAGTCTATTGCCACACTGAAGAGTTATAATACGACCGATGACACAATTTTAATTACTATCATAATTAACACCACCTTCTTTAGGGTTGAGCACTCTCAAGTCAGGCACTCGTCTACAACAAGCTACTATACAATGCCCTTCCAACTTTGGAATGGAGCACTCTGGTAGATGGGGAATTATATGTAAGTAAATATATCGTCCAGTTCCACGTAAGGCAGGGGTACAGGATTTGCCTTTGGGCCCGAAGCAGTACTGGAGGGAATACTGGATAGTCTATAGCGTGTGGCTATGTAGAGATGTAATACAACGAAATAGCTGTCTGTGGATGACACAATTATTGATTATTATATATATGTGTGTGTATACATACATATGAACGAAAGCGTGTGTTTATGTGCGCATATATGTACACATAAAGCTCACATTGACAGTATATATATATATATATATATATATATATATATATATATATATATATATAGATAGATAGATAGATAGATAGATAGATATATTGTGAAGATTTTGGTAATCTATAATTTGAGTTCAAGAGGTCTAACCTAGTGTTCCATAGGGTTTCAACTTGGATTACCAATTGACATATCCACACCTACAATCGACCGTGCAAAATTCCAACCAGTACTCACTGGTAATTTACATCCGCCATTTTCAGGAAATTACTTGCGAGATGTTATCTATTAGCTATTACTTGGAAGATGTTATCTATTAGCAATTTGACTGTCTGCGTTAAGATATCACTGCAAAGATACAGGACAGTAAACATCCTCTTTTTGTGCCACAGATCTGCAGTGACAGATGACACTTTGACATGGCCTCTCCATAAACCGAAGACACCAACGCACGCAAGGTGACGTTTCAGCTTGGAAATGTCACCCATTTGACGATAGTGTCGTTTAGATATGACCGAATAGAGAGTCACTCTAAGCTATCAAGGGGCATCGATTTTAACGAGTCATTAGGGCTTCCAAATTATCCAATTTTCGACTGATATCTTTTCCAATTTTTCCGATTAGAATATGCGATAGTGGATTAAGATTTAGTAAAAGTAAAGGTAGAATTTCTATCCAAGTGAGCGAAACGAGCCTTGGGTATCGATGTAAACCACTACTTTTATTAACGAAAATGACATTTATTGTCAATGCAGGCATAAGCAGCAAAACTGAAATTTAAAAAAATGTTCATGCAAATATATCAAAACACAAGGGATGTTTGGGACACATAAAAAATAGGACCTCATCCCGTTGTTTTAAAAACTTAAAATCATAAACACTAAATTCATTCCATAACCCTGACAGCAGCTGCTGATAAGATCTACCATCGCAGACATTTAAGAAAGAATCATATGAGAGTCTGGAACTCGTAACCTATCAATTTTATCGAAATAATCTTGTGTTATTAAGAAGAAGAAATATTGTTGAAAATTATCCTCTAGAATTATTTGTGGAGACAAAATGAAACCGGTATTAATCGTGAAGAGTAAACTTGTTTATATTTGGTAAGCCATGCAGATTTGCCTGAGTGAATCTTCAGCCAATTTTCACACAAATTCTAATATCTCACCAAAAATATAGATATACAAGCCTTGCTATCCGGCATTGCTCTTGAGAAAAACTCTGAATCTAACAAGATTGGAATAATAATAATGTTTTACGGAGATTTCATGAAATTAAATGAGAGTTCGCAAGGGTGCACTTGCATGCATCCCTTTGAAGGACCGCACACATTCCCAAGCAGAACCACGCAGGCCAGCACACAACCAGTGTATCCACTCCTGATACCTTAGAAAATAATTTTCTCTGAAGTGAGAGGTTCATGCGCTCACTTTTGGTGGAAATACTTCGCACATCGGATTTATTTTGCGTTTGAGTTTGAATTAGGGTTAGAGGTAGGTATTAATGTTTACCTATGACAAATGGAAAATAAAAGTGAAGTTTAGCATGATATTTACATTGTAAATAGAATCCCCTTTTGAAAAATCTTTGAATATTTTTCTCAAACTGACAAATTTCCAGAAGGTCTTAAGCTCCAATAGATTGGAAACCCATCAGATTTTTAACCCAGTCCGCCGATTGTATTTATCTCATTTCTAAATATGTAGAAAAACACTTCCCTTCAAGCAATCCATTGCGTAAACAATTAAAAAGAGAAAAACTGAAACTAAGTTATAGCTGTATGGACAACTTTCAAAAAATCATGAAAAAGCATAACAGATAAATAATAACAGTGATTACTAGTAAGGAAAATAAATACAAATCAAACTGCAATCGTACAAATAGCAAAAGGTGCACTTTGCGAAACAAATATCCAAGATCTGATATTGTATATAAGATTAGCTAAACATGCGTCTTCCTTTTCAGTTGAAACATGCACAAACATTTAATCTCTATCTACATATTACTGGAAGCTCGAAGATAGCAATTTTAAACACACAGTAAAATGGAAAATATTAAAGCACACACTTGCCAGGATACTGATGATGATGATGATGATGATGATGATGACGATGATGATGATGATGATGATGATGATGATGATTATCATCATCATCAGACTTTTACCGTCCCTCACAAGGTGTAGACCTTCCCCAAGATTCACCACATCTGTCGTGGGCGTCGCAGGGCCCAGTTCGTCTCCCCATCTCATATTCTGCCGGCTTCAGTTTCGCATTTGATCTCTGGGGATGTTTTGAGTCATCATATCCATCTGGTGTCTGCCATTCTTGCAACATGGCCAGCCCATTGCTGTTTGAGTTTTCTAATGGTTTTATGATGTGTCAGACTCCTATTTTTCCCCCTAATATACTGTGCTGTCTTGTGATCTCTCTATGTGATGTTGAGCATGATTCTTTCATGTGCACGTTGCATGGTTCTCAGTTAGCGGGTCTGTCTCTTGATTAGGTTCCAAGTTTCAGCTCCATAGATGACTATCAGATTTCATTCTACCAATGTCTAATCGAAAAATTCGAAATTGTCACCTTCACTAAAATGACAGACTTACTAAATAGACAAAAATGAAATAGCAGTCAAGTGTTGGTACCACTCAAAATTTCAACTAAAAAAAAAACAGAATTCAATATTCCACATACGGGTATACTAAGATCAATCATCATGCTTACATTATTATTATTATTATTATTATTATTATTATTATTATTATTATTATTATTATTATTATTATTATTATAATAATAACCCAAGCCGTAATAAGCACCATTTGATCTTCTAAGGCGAATCACAATATCTTTTCATAATTATTTTGGATGTATAAAAGCTAACCCACTAAGAATGTTAAGGGAATTAGATATAAACTAACGCCATGTAAAGATGAACCCTAAAATTAGCAGACGGATAAAATTTGTATGGTATATCTCCTGTAACTAAATCAATCCCATTTAACTGATAGGTCGACAACACGACTGATAAAAAGTGTCGGAAACACTCCAAATACTACCAATATAATTTATATCAACCAGACACAAAGATCTAAAAACCTTACTACCTCTACGGGAGATAAATAATAAAAAAATATAAAGAATTATGAGAAGACTACAAAAATTATCAGCCAATAGATCAAGCGGATAATATCAACAAACAATCTTATAAGGAACAAACAAATAACGACGAAAATATTGCAACGAATAAAATCAAAAAAATAATTTGAAAAATATAACACAACTAAGAAAATCAAATCTTAAGATATTATGAATTAAGAAACTCAAGATACTTGGAATGGAACAAACAGGAACCAGAAAAACGGAAAAAGGAAGTATGAATATAATAGGGCGGAGCTTTCCACCCGGTGGAAAAAATACACATCTCTCAATAACGTTATAAATAGGGATCCGAATAAATCGAATCATTCGCCTGAAGAAACCCGTAAGGGAAGAAACATAAACAAGTTTGTGTAGAGAATCCATTGTTTCACGATTTATACAGTCTTGAAAGCTTTATGGCTTTAAACACTAAACACATTGAAAAACTCGAACAATTTTTTGTGTCGTTTCAGCCACTTATTTTCCAATAACTGTTCATGTAATTTTCTTCTGCATCTCTTCATGTTTACATATTCATCCTATTTTCTTCAGTGCCTTTTTGTGTTGTACATATACTTTGCTATTATGGTATTGTGTGTAAATTTTCTCTTGTTGGGAGAATCAGTTGTTTATCATCCAACTCTTACGGAGATTTTAAAAACAAATTTATTACTATGGCAACATAGCAGTGTTGATCAAACATCACCCCCCTTTCAGATATAGATTTAATATACAGCTTATGTTATGTATGTATTGTTATCTTATATAGGACATTATCATAATGTATTGTATATGGATGTTATTATATACTATAAAACATTTACTTTTTGAAATACAGGGTTTACTTACGTAGGTTACCCCAAAGCGTAATTAACGATGAGGGATCAGAAAGTATAACAATAGACGAGATTCGTTGTTCATGTCCCTTCTATTGAGCGTTCACCCATGTGAATATTAAATCTATTGTGTTGGTTTTAATCTCAGACTACATGCAAACCAATTCATCATATCATCTATAAAAATATTAATTTCACAGAAAAACTTCTTCAATTTGATTTTTAACCAACATATTCAATCGACAATTCTTTTCCACTAACGTTAGAATCAATTCTAACGTGTCGTATTCCATCTCACTTCCATCAGTTTGTTTTTCATTTGTTTTATCAAATAAGTTATCCGTTTGTACATGGTTGAAACGAAATCAAACTACTTTCAAGTGGGTTCTAACACCTCAACGGGCGATTCAATTAATATACTCAGACAATTTGTTACTTGGCATTCCATGTTCGATCTCCCAATCCGCCCAACTACCAATCAGTCAGACAAATGGACCAGAGCCAAATGTTCTCTTCCCCAGTAAATACGATAATCTTTCACACTGACAAAGACTGGATCGATCTCTTCTAGTTACCTAATTCCCTCAACATTAATACAAATTTATTCAATCCAATACACATTATTCATTTATTTATTTTCATACTCTCGTTAACATATTCTTCAATTTACGTCATTATTTCATTATGGTCAAGCTGATAGGTTTCAAAGTGATTAGGATGTTTGGTCATGGCTTTATTAAATCGTCTAAAACTCTAATTTCGTAAACTTGATTCATTCTTACAACTAAAGAAACTATCTTCGGTATGACATTAATAAATCTAACTATTCTAGCTATCATTAAACATTCCGATAACATGGTTTTGTAAAATATATGATTGGAATACTACTTGTTCTAAATGGCATACGTACGACATGGGACGGAAACGAGTCTCATTTATAAGACAGTTTATAGAAAAACATTCCATCCTCGATGTTGATATCCAAATCTAGGAACGTTGCTTGCATTCCGTTGTGTTCACGCATTAGTTCAAAATCCTTACGGTGTTCAATACTATACGATTTTCTGAATTCTCTTCAACCATTAAAAGAATATGTCGTCAATAAAGTGGGCCCAAATATATATATATATATATATATATATATATATATATATATGTGTGTGTGTGTGTGTGTGTGTGGGTGTGTGTGTGTGTGTGCGCTTATGTGCGTGTGTGTTGATCTAAGGTGATCTGACAGAATGGCGGTAATTTGGCAATTGGAAAATGAAGAGAAATTCAAGGGAAAAACAGGTGTTACATCTCGAAATGTTTTGTTATCACATGGACATGTCTTGATGCATATTAATGGTACTCAACACTTTTTTCAAAAAAACTTTGTATTGGTTGCAGAGAGAACTGTATTTGGGCAATTAAGTGAGTAGACGTGTGTTGTTGGTTGTTTAGTAGGAGTGGAAGGGGGTGAGAATCAGGTTGGTGGTGAGAATCAGGTTGGTCTGAAATAAGGAGGGGTCAAGATTTGAATGCTTTTTTTCAGGAATTTTTGTGTAGCTGTGTTTTTTTCAGAATGGAGAAGAGTTGTCTGGCATTTAATGGATAGGTATTGACATATAAGTGGTGGGTTAGAAGTGGGTATGTTGCTGTTAATATTTTTGATTGATGGTGGGTGAGACTAGGTCTGTGCGTTTGTGTGTTGGCGTTTTCTTAAAGGGGATATGTGTACTCATTCTGTTTCTTAAAGGGTCTATTGAATGTTAGCCGATTAACATACAATGAATCGGCTAATACACAATAAACCTTTCAAGAAACAGTACAAGAAGACACCAACCCTATTCTCACCGATACAGATACAAATATCTCTCGCTTCCACTCCCACGAGAAAAACCCAAAACACATTCGTCTCCTCATTTCATTCCTCAAATATCAAACATGTAAACAGCTTTCTCAGCAACTGCGGCAAAACTTTAAGAAAAAAGAGATTGCAACCGTTAAAATAATACATCAAAACATGCCCACGTGATAATAAGAATTTTCCAGACGTAAATCTGTTTTTTCTGTTAAATTTTTTTTTCGTCTCCCAATTGGCAAATTGTGTGTGCTTTCTAGTTGGAAATTCATTTGGAAATGGTAAACCTGGCTAATTTTAGCCACTCAAAGGCAGATTTAGCTATAAATAACCAATTATTCTCAACAGCGCTGGGACAAACCTTTAGCTTTAACATCATAGCTGACGCTGATACCACTCTCAACTGAACGCTTAGCGCCATTTTATCTCCTTTTGTCGAAACGATTTATCGTTTTTCCTGATCCATTCTTTTCGAATCTGTTATGACCTTTATTGACCCCATCCCCCTTTTGACATTATCCAATCGATTCAGTCCTGGAATTGATTGACACGAAATAGATTCGAATGAAAGTATTTTTTGTGCAGAATCACGAAGAAAAGGAAAATGTGTCAAATAATCGATTACCCTGTTCTATCAGAGCAGAGAGTGATGGCAAAAGAAAGTGAAAAGATGAATAGCATCTTTGTAAGAGAAGTAAAAGCGTTATGGAACGTGCATATGACAGTAGTACCAATTATGGTCGGAACACTAGGAGTATTCCTGAAGCATTCCTAGGAAAGTGTTTTGAGGCATTGGAAATCTGGCGGAGAACCGAAACCATTCAAATGACAGCAGTACTAAAACCAGCCAGAATCCTGAAGAGAATCCTGAAGAGAATCCTGAAGAGAATCCTGAAGTATTGAGGAAACTTACAGTTACATGATTTCCAGTGTAAATCCTCAGTTAGTGTTGGTGATAAATATCAACAAATACAAATAATATTTATCTATATATCCATCTACAAATAATATCTATACATCTATCCATCTACAGGTTTATCCGTTCAGTTACGAGGAAAGGGAGGGGGGAATGCTTTTTATATCAATGATGCATTTTTCTTGAAGGTAAAAGAAAAAGGAAAAAAGAGAGGGAAAATCTGTGCATTCATTCTATTTACGTTGTCTGGACCAAATGATACATCCACTGTGTAATAACGGGAGATCATTTCAAATAGGGTTTCACTATAATATAAAGCAATTTATAATCATCCTGTCAGATCATATATCCATTCCTTAATAGCACACACACACACTCACAAACAGATATATATTAAGAAATGGATATATATGATCCGACGCAATGATTTTAGATTGCATTATATTATATACAGAAACCCTCATTTGAAATGATCTGTCATTACACGGCCAATGTATCACTTGGTATTCGACAACGTAAATAGAATAAACAATTGAAGAAAATTTCCACAGGAAGATTTTAACCACTGAATGGTACACACATACATAACACACGCTACAAAAGATGGGGATACCTCCCGAAACATGTTTAGCTCAGCAATTAATGCATTTATGGATTAACTAATTAATAAACAAAGTTTCCATACCCTTTTACTCCTGAGTCTATACCATTTCATACTGTTCACATTATATATATATATATATATATATATATATATATATATATATATATATATATATATATATATATATATATATATATATATATATATATATATATATATATATATATATATATATATATATATATATATATGAACAGTTTGATAAATGAACGAATATGTAAAAAATAGAACATTCGTTGCTGTCGTAAGTTTGTTATATCCCAATGCAAAATATTTAATGACCTTAAGTGTTTTGTTTTTTCGAAAATAAAATTCCAATAAAACGCCCCATAACACGTACTTTATATTAAGAAATGATTTCGCGCCAATGACCCCGAGAAAATGAGTATGAGGGAAGTTAATGTAAAGTAAGAAAGAGACAAAAATGATTTTCTCTTTAATTACGTGGTTCTTTTATGAGAAGCTAATTGGAAATTCTATGTTTGTTTTAATTAACGCTTCATCAAGAAACAATAACTGGACAAGCCGAGTCTGATTAGACTGGGCGGGGGTTATTAAACCTGATCATAAATTGATTGTTTTATGGTTGGAGAGAAGTAAATAGGGTAGTGCATGAGCTGTACAGAGAGCAGGGAAGGGGCATTATTCGATAGATGGATATGAACAGGCTGTGATGGATAGATAGATAGACGCATGGATAGACAGACAGCCAATAAGACAATAGATAGACTAACACATAGACAGATAGATAGATCACAGAGATAGATTAAAAACATATAGATAGACAGATAGATAGATAGATAGATAGATAGATAGATACACTGAGAGGTTGATAGATTAAGACAGACGGATGGATAGATAGACACACAGATAGACCGATGTGAAGAGATAAATGGGTATATATTCTTCTGAAATCAATGAAAACTTTCTTGATACGTCAGTTCTACGCCGAAATAACCCACCTAAAATGATTGTCTGCTTCAAGCAAATCATTTTTCCCACGGTTCGGTGCCGTCAAGTACGGTGGCTCCGAAAACGAGTTCGACAAGGCTATGGAGTAGTGTGAGAGCCTTTCTGCAAGCAGACAGAATTCCATTTTAAGCCGTCAATTGATTTTCGATAGTGCACACCGGATCAGTCGTTGCTTCTCCGGCCAAGAAGCCCAGAATAGCGACGCACTGATGACCAATAAGTCCCTTTTTGTCTTTAACATTAGCTTTCAGTTTTCATTCTCAAGTACCGAAATGATCGCCACAGGGAAACACATTTTACTTATTTTCTTACTTTATTGTAATAATCAGTGATAATTCAGGAAAGGGATTTTTGGGTCGTTTTCGGCGAAAATAAAATGAAATTCGACTCTTTCTTTTAATGGAGTGGGGTCTGTACTTCTCACTGATCAAGTTTGCTTGAGTTTTTAATTTTGTTGGTATATTTTTTAATTTATAGGAGGTATTTTAAACTTGAATTTTTAAAAATTAAAACTTACACATTATCTTTCAATCTTCACTTCATAAGAAAAGATTTTCAAAGAATAGAAAAACTGACAGATTCCTGTTTGTTTTGGCCATCATCAGCAAAACATAATTCGATATAAAAACACTAAAAGAAATGGTCGAATTTCGGATTTGTGGGACCCAAATAATTTGAATAGGATAATAATAATTTGGATAATTCAGAGCTTTATCTCTTTATTGAATCTTTCTAAAAAACTGAAACACCAAAATTATTATCATATAAATTTATTATGAATCGATATCATCTGCTCAAAGGACATTCTTTTATTTTGTGTCCACATAAATTTTAACCATTGTCAAAATTGACTACAGATGCACGAAAGGTAACAGAGTTGATTGCAACTGATCAAACCAAGTATCTATTATTTTATAATTCAACAAAAGTCAGTCTGTATGTCCATCCATATGTACTTGTCCACTGCAAAAACTACTCAACATAACCCCATGAAATTTTCTATAGGTATGGATGTGACCCCTGGCTTTTAGTAAATTAGTTTTTGAAAATCATTCCAGAATATGTTTTTATGGGGATTCAATTTGCAGGGGAAAAGAGGCGAATCACATGACAATTCAGCATGCTAAAATGACCTCTTATTTTATAATTTAAGATTAAAACATTTCTAACATACGTCATATCGCGCTACCAATTTGTTGAAATGGAATATTCTTGATAGTGCTGTTTAGGTTAAGACGTGCTTTGATGTAGTGCGATTATGGTACTGCTGTACAATTTACAATGTAAGCATGTTGTTGAACTCTTCACTCTATTGATAAATAATTTTTCCAAGATACGAACTTTTTTGATTGGAGGTTATGTTATGTTTTATTTCTCACTTTCAGGGGTCAAATCGAAAAAAAAAACAAACTTTTATTTTCCACTTTCAGGTGTCGAAACCGATAAGGAACTTTCATTTTTCACGTTTTTGGATTGGAATATGAATGAATATATTTTGTCACTCCTATGGGTCAAAATCTAGGGGAAATGTCTTCTCTATTAGGGGTCACAACCTTGGGGAAATGTTTTCTTTTTTAGGGGTCAAAATCTAGGGAGAGTTCTTTTCTCTACTTTTAGAGGTTGAAATCGAGGGAATGAGAAAAAAATAGGGAGAATTTTCCTTTCAAGTTTGGTGGTCAGAATCGTGAGGATTTTTTTTTCACTTTTTAGGGGTCAAAATCGAGGGGTAATTAATATCTAAAAATCATGCTAAATTTGATACATTTTTTTGTACCCAACTTTCAGCTGCTACTTGACTCGCTAAAAAAAAGTTCATTTGATGAGTGTGTAGCTATTTTTTGTCGTTTTCAGATGGAATAGTCAAGTAAGAAGGAGAACGGTTGTTATTTTACAGAGGGAATGAGAGTAAGGATGATGTTTTCTGAGACCGTACAAAAAGAATCTAAATTTCACAAAAACTACACAACATACCACTCTGAAATGTTCTGTGTGTGACCTTGGGGAAGATTTTCAGGAAATTAGTTCTTGAAAATCAGTTCCCCGCGTATGTTTTGTAGGATGGACGGTTTACAATTTTGAGTCAGCTTTTCAGAAGCTGTCAAGCGTAGTTGTCAACATGAGTTTTTTCAGTTTTTAGGTGGGTCTGGTGGGCTAGGTATGAATGTACATAAACTGCATCAATGGAGACTGAATGGCTTAGAAAATAAACATGTACTCCTGAAGAACTTTTTTTTCTTTTTTGAACTCCCGTAAATCTTTTATAGTGCGTGTGTGTGGGAGGTAAATTCGCAAAATCAGTTTATGTTGTCTGGCAGCATTTACACTTTAAAAAATTCGGACTGTTTTAGTAATCACTGCCTAACAATTGAAGTAACACATTAATTGATCACTCCATTTTTCAATTTATGAATTAATCAACCCAACATAGCATGCTGCCAAAAGATGTATCTTTATATTTTTTATGATATATTAGAATTTACAAGAAGATTTGACAAATACTTCCAAAAGCAAATTCTCATGGTTCGTGAGTGTAAACAAGTTTACACTTTATGATTATCACCGGTATATATTGTCTACACCAATAATTTTTAGTTTGTAATTTTCAACCATATTTCTTCTTATTAATAACATAAAGATTATTACGATAAAACTGATTGGTTACAAGTTCCAGATTAGTCTTTCGATGCATTATGTTTTTTTTTCTCAAGTGTCCATGGTGTTAGATGTTATCTATAGCCACCGCCAGGGTAATGAAATGAATTCAGTGTTCATGATTTTCGCTGTATTTTTCAGTTGACAGTTGAACAACTTCAACATGGTTCTCTTCTTATATTTTATATTCGAGGCTGTCGCTGGGTTAGTTATACACAGGATTTTGTTAGTAAGATCCACTCCCATATAGCTAGGCCCGTTGAAGCTCTATGCTGTTTACGCCATCCGTGTAGGTACTGACCAGACTCGATGTATTTACCTTCGGTGATCTTCCGAGAATTTGTTTATGCAAATTTATTTGGCGTTAACTCTTTAGTCTCGTTAGACCGAGAACTTGGCGGAGAGTGCCATTTTTGAAATCTCGATGGTTGATTGGACCACGGTGAGCACTCTACCACTGGGCCACGGTGATCGATGTTAACTTTGGATATTGGCACATGCTAATTATCCAACATCTCAGTCTGGTTTATACCATCTCGATATATAAATAGCTACATTCCCTATCATTACCTTGCTTGACTCCAAGCAGGGTTAACTTGGCATCTACGCCTCAATCCCAGCCAATCAAAATGTTCGATAATAATGTTTACTCCAATTACGTCTTGACATTTGGGGCTTTCGCCCAGATGCCTACATTGAAATGTTGCACTTTCAATATTGGCTTCTCCTGAATGTCAAGTGTTGCAAAGATCCGCTTGTCGGGGATTGTAAATGAGCAGGTCCCAGCAGGGGAGGGGTGTCAGTTGGGCCAGTTGGCATGGGCCTACAATTTGGAGGGGGCTTACTCCAGATGCATAGCAAGGGGTTGGTGATTATTCTTTTCTGTTTATTACCAGTACATCATGTACATTTCATGTTCATGTATATGAATGAATGGCTTGGCTTCGCAAACAAGGATTTTTGGAGGGTTTTCCACTGCAGGGGCCTGTGTGGCAGACCTGTGTACGGAATAACACTCAAAGTCGACCCCACTCTTTAAACCGAGTTTTTGTATCCTATGCTCCACTGAGGTCTAAAAAAGGGTTGTTTTTTTAATCATTTTCTTAACCTCCCCATAGGATTTAGTTAGGGTGTTCAATTTCCAATCTAAGCTCACGCTAAATTAGTCTCTCATTTTGAGTCTGGCAGCATTCACGCTTGTATTCGTTTGAAAATTCAAGCCTTTTTAGGGACCACTGTCCAACAAAATGCAGTAGGAGTAACTTAATTATTGATCATTCCTTTTTCCAATTTTTTAATTGATCATCTCAACACAAAAGACATTGGCCACGTGGCAGTCTCTATTGAGTGTTTATGCAGACCTATTAATAGATTTTCTTTTTCTTTCAATATTTTTTCCTTTATCGGTTTTTATCAATTTCATTCTTTTATTAAAAGTTTTCGTCCTTTTCTTTCTTCTTTGTTCCTGTCGTTCTTTCACTTCTTTTTTACGAGCATTTTCTTTCATTCTGATTTTTGAAACTGCTTTCCATTGCAACTTACACGGCTTGTCAGTCTAAAGCACGGATCCCAAGTTGAGGATAAGCTCTCAGGGAGACTTCTGTCTCAGGGGAGTGTGGTTATCTGTATCAGATCTCTCACCAATTGAGCAACGAGAATCCCATAGTTAGCAGAAGATAGAATTAAACCTTTGAACCTAACACTTCATTTTCCCCCAATATCTCAGTTCCACATCTCTTATTGTATTTACATATGTAGCATTAATAGTAACACTATCTTCATTCATTAATTCATGGATGAAGCTTTGTCACCATGCTGAAACGCCGAAAACCGAAATGTTCCAAATTCCAAACTTTATAAAGCCAATATTACGTCACAAAACAGGAATTTCCTCATCTGACCACACTGTAGTATGATTCAAAGAAGTGTAACAAGACCAATTTCTAGAGCATTAAATTGATTCTAGCTGCAGTAGAAGCTTGGCTATCTTTGTATTGAAATGTAGACTAAATGCTCAACATCGCTTGGAGAGATCACAAGACAGCGCAGTATATCAGAGAAAAACTGTAGTCAGAGATATCATGGGATCCATTAGGACTTCAGATAGCAATGGGCTAGTCATGTAGCAAGGATGTCAAACACCTGCAGGACATAACGGCGCATAACGTGGATCCCATAACATATGCAAAACTGCGACCGGTAGAAAATAAGATGGCTTGACGAACAAGACAAGTTTAGAAAGTAATGGCTCCGTGAATCCCACAATAGAAAGGTTTGGCAAATCTCAGGGAACGACGGGCGCTAAAAGACTGCTGCTGCTGCTGCTGATGATGATGACGACAGTATTTGCTCAATCAATCTCCCTCTATCTGTTTCATTTATATGAATATGAATGGATTGCATTTATTTCAGTCATATTTAGTTTCGATTGAATTCAACTTTCTACAAGCTCTAATGCTTTAAACACACGAGACGTGCATAATTGGTTTTATTGAGTTATTACTACATGACCTGTTCCGGTCAGTCAAAATGGGTATTCCATCACGGTTCTTGATAGAAATGAATTGGAAAATCAGTGGTGTACCTGCATTGGTTTCCAAACAAGTTTGTGCAACTTTGCTTCTCAAACAGTTTTTTTTGTACACACATATATATATACATGACACACACACATGCACGCACAAGCACTCACACGCATATACACACACGAGCATATTTATGAATAAATAAATATTCGGCCTTAAATTTTCTCACATCATTCTTGCACTTCTTACTCCCCCCTCTTCAGTCACTCACTGTTGCACACTGTCCCTTTCACCAGCTTGGCAACCCAGTATAAAATATGGAAATGGTACAGGCGAGACTTCTGAAAAGAGATTATTTTGTTTGTTGAAGAGTATTATATATATATATATATATATATATATATATATATATATATATATATAACATGTATACATTTGTGAAAGCATTACTTCTTCATCTTGATGCATTTCCTCGAAATACTCAATAATTCTACTTTTCTTGAGATGACAGTCCAGTGGTATAAATGGTAGTAAGTTGGTTTCCCTCAACACTTTTATCTTCACAATTCAGCCGACAGAATTATTGTGCACTAATGCATTTGGACAGAGACCGATATAAACACAGCGAGGCGTAAATCTCTTCCAACGATGTAGAAGCCATTTTTAGTTAGGGTTAACCAAGAATAAGACAAAGTGACAACTGAACTAAACCAAACTGCTTTAATCATATGAGGTATTAAAAACTATAGCTCTTCAGCTGACGCTGAAACCCAAACCTGTGCGCGAGAGCAGGGGTCAGCAAAGTACGGCCCACGGGCAAAAACCAACCTGCGGACTGCCGACTTTTTTGATTATGTGACTTACAAAAATTATCTTTTGATTTCCTCACCCATCTTTGATTAGCAAACAATAAAATTTAGTTAAAAAAAAAACTGAATAAAACTCTCTTTTTTGCTATGGCCTTAAACAAATCACTGTTTTTTATTAGCTGAAATGTTTCAACCTTTCGTATTCTTGCTGGTCTATTGATGTAGAAAATATGAGAAAATTTGAACAACAATAGAACAATATTTTGTCCCCCGAAAAGAATGTCTTAGCTCTCCATGATTACTTGGAAGTTTATGTAGGTATATACTAATCAAGAAAAAAATATAATTAAAATGACAAGTTCATATTATTGTTGGATCATTCGATTTTCTTCGGTTTGTAATACATAAGCATATTTCTAATCCGGTCTCTGCAATAGAGAAAGGCATGAACGTAAGATCACCCGTGAAAACAACGGTATTTGAAGCCATCTTTTTTTCTCCTTAATTCGTTTAAAGGGTAAACTCAACTTTCAATGTTCTCCCCTACGTTGGCTAGAATTTGAGCAAGAGTTTCAAAACTGGGCATCCTTTCCTAATAGTCCGGGCTAAAATAAGGGGGGGTCTTACATACCATCAAAGATAGTGATAATCATCCACCTACACACTATTGCTATATTTCTTTCTATCTGTCGATCTCCCCCCTCTCCCCCTCGCGTGCACACACACGCACGCACACACAGACATACACACACACCTGAAGACATACTCATTAATTAGAAAATACAACTAGAATCCGAACAGGTAGTAAGGTCGAGTGAATGCAGGCGAATGTTTCTTTACTAAGACGATTTATCTTGAAGACTTACCAAACAAAGGAATAGGAATTGCAACGAATTTGAAAATCAGGCTGCAGAAAGACGTTTAGTACCAGTCTCTTGTATTCAATGCTATTCCAATGCCTATGTCAGATATTACCCCTTGTATCCCAAACTGGTCAATCTGTCAAGAAACCGAATATAAAATTACGTCAGAAAGCACAACGGCAATGCTTAGAGACCAAACAACTCAATAATCAAGTTGAGATTTGAACGGGAAGATTTTCGGGAAAATTGTATTCTTTACGCGCAAACAGCATCATCAATAATGAAGACAATCCTATTTTTCCTAATTGAGAAGCGGTCGACATTGCATCAATTCAGTAGTTATTAAGCCTTAATGACAGGTCTTTTACTTTCTACGTTTCGAATCAAAGAGGCGTACCTTCAAGATCCCGTGGAATGTGGGAAATGTTTTTCAAAGACAAAACTAGAATAGATGAATTTCCTGGTTTTCAATTTTGAGAGAGAGAAAGGGAAGAAAGAGAGGGAAGGAAGATGTGCATGTGTGTATATGAGAGAGAGTGAGAGAGAGAGAGAGAGAGAGAGAGAGACGGAGGGGAAGGGAGTGATATTTTCTGGAGAGGGGTGATAGCTTATGGTGTTTGTTATGTTCGAATCAAACAACGCTCGTGGTGGAAAGTAAAAGAATTGTTTCGCGCGCTAAATTAGGCAAGAATGAAGACGCAGAGCATTATTAAGGAAAGATGATTGCAAACTACTGCTTATTTATACATTATGATATATATATATATATATATATATATATATATATATATATATATATATATATATATATATATACTGAGTGTCCACGTTCTGTGCTTTAACTATCCATGTCAGCCATTCCGTCGGAACATTTCCACAAACGGACGGTAGACCCCAACAGCTAGTTTGATCATCTGACAGGAGAGAGAAACTCCTGTCAAACCTACGACCAAGGGGGCTAGCTCTGAAAATTGAGCAAATCTTGATTCATCAGAAATGATTACTCTGTGCCAAAAAGCCAAGAGCTCATCTAGATTGCCTACTCATCCCTCTTCTTAATGGTTAAAAGAGGTTTCTTCCTAGTTGCACATCCATAATAACCAACTTAATGAAGATAATCTTTTCCTGTTCTTTTGCTAATTTGAATTTTTCTCCCATTTCTGAAGCTTTTAAATAAGGATTGTTCTCGACATAAAACCAAGGGTGTCTATTTACTTCTCACATCTCTCTCTCTCTTTCTCTCTCTCTCTTTATATATATATATATATATATATATATATATATATATATATATATATATAATGGAGTAAAGATGTGCTACAAAACACATTTATGTCTCTGCCCTGTTTGGGCTTCTTCAGGTAAATGTTCTCCAACCTTACTAAATCCCAGATAAGGGGTTGTAAAAAAAAATTTTAAATAACAGCATTAAGCAGCAATTACAGTTGAACCAATAGATAAATACGAACGATGCTACGACCTGAGTTAACAATATCAAGCAGAAAAATGCTTGTGCATTTGTGCAATTCGACATAATGGACATTTACCTATTAATATCTAAAGGAATTTTCGAGGAATTTCATACAAACATCAGCAAAAACGAAATGGAAATGATCAAACATTGGCCCTACAAACATTGTAGCCGGACGGTACTGTTTGATAATCTAGAACAATGGACAAAAATCGACGTTTATGGCTTTGATGTTCCAATGGAAAGTCTTGATTCAGCCAAGATATCGGATTTGAACGGTTTGTAGATTTTATAGAACTTTACCAGAAAATTGAATCCTAAAATATAGGACCTTACGGAGACGATGAATGGTTTGTCTGTTGGCAAAAAAAGCAGTTAACTAAAATGCGAAAAAATTAGAAAATACATTATTTAAGGAATGAGAAGAATTAACTTTAAAGGCAAAATTAAGGCCAACATATAATATTACATTTTTAGATGTTACTTCCAATTTAAATGATCACATCCACAAACCAAATATGAGCAGAAATTCCGAACTTATAAAAGAATGAAATCCAACCACCGAAAAACAATCATAAAGAAGATCTCTAAATCCATAGAAACCATTCCTCTAAAGAAACAATATTTAACAATGTTTGCAGCAAATATGCCAAAGCCCTGAAAGACAGAGGTTTTACTGAGGTTAGTTTTAAATACGATGACAAATGAAAACCAACAGAGTAAAACAACAGCAACAACAAGAAGAGTAGAGGTAGAAAAATTATTTAGAATACAACATTTAATCTATTGTTAAAAACTAATATTGGGAAAATCTTCCACAAACTAATACGAAAACATTTCCCCCGAGCAACCAACCGATTAAGTAAAATATCTGACGAAGTTAAAATGAAACATAGCTTTAACTGTATGGACAGCTTTAAAAAAATCATAAAAAAGCATAACAACAATGTAATAACGATGAATACTAGTGAAGAAAATGAACACAAGCCAGACTGGAATTGTGCAAAAAAAAAAAAAAAAAAAGCAAGTGGTGCCCTTTGCGAAACAAATGTTAAAGATCTAATATTGCACATTAGGCTGAAATCTCAACCCTAGGAAAACCCTTAGAAACAAAATATTAGACAGGAATACATAAAACACTATTTTTGTTAGAATAAGCTAAATATATTTCGTCCTTTTTAAATGAAAAATGCAGAAACGCTATCCACTCATTCCTGGGAGCTCAAAGATGGCGATCTCACATCCACAGTAAAATGGAAAATATAACAAACACACACTTGCAAGAATATTGAAACTCTGTGGTACCTAAATAGATAATCTAAATGAAAAATTTGAAATTATCACCTTTGCTTTTTGAATAGGAAAAATGAAGTGACTGTCACGTGTTGACACCGCACAACATTTCTGCTTATATTCTCTTTTATCCCAAATATACCAAGCATAATAAAATCGATCACCCTAGAGACCTTATCATTCGGAATGTGAGGGGGATTGAACCACAAACTACTAAAGTCATGTAAGGATGGACCCTAAAACTAGTAGCCAGCTAACAACTATATGATATATCTTCTGGAACTAAACCTATCCCACTTGACTGATTGATCTCCAATACGACAGAAAAGAAGTGTCAAAGAAACTCCAATACATCCAACATAATCTATGATGACCAATCGTAGGCACAGACATTAAAATCTCACTTTATCTCCGGGAGATAAATGAATAAAAAAGTTAAAAAAATTGATAAAAATCGCGAAAATTAACAACAGATTTTATAACAACGGTGTTATATCTAAAACAATTTTAAACCCCAAAAATCAATAACATTAGGAAGAGAATATTAGTAACTTAAATTAGAAAATAATTAAAAACAAGCAAACGCAATCAACAAAAATCGAGAAATTGAGATATTATGAATGAAAGAATCATAAACAAAAAATGAAAAAATGAAGTATAAATATAATATAGGTGGGGCTTTCCACCCATGATGATCAACGATGAAATACGTACCCCCCGCCCCACAAAATGTTTTTGAATAGGGATCCGAATAAATCGAACTATTCACCTACAGAAGCCCCAAAGGCAGAAACATAATCACATATATAGATGGAATACATGTACATGAATTTATATTTTATACATAGACACTGTTGGTCTGAGTATATATGTATACATATTAAAGAAGTAAAATCCCAGATTCGTACCTGGCTGAGTGTATGTTATGTTTGTGTGTGAATGGCTATATTCATGTAGATTTGTGACTGTGTGTATAAATATGTGGTTGAATGCGTGTATGTGTATTTATATGTGAGGGTGTGGTCGTGCATGTTGACACATGAATGGATATGTATACGTGGCGGATATATGTATGTGTACACGGATATGTGTTTGTGAGGATGTACAGTCATTTTTGTACCTGTATATGCGAGCGTATGTGTGCGTATGCACGTGTGTAGCTGTACATTTGGGCCTTTGTAGCTGTTCATAGGTTACGGTCACGTTGGATACACCATTTCTCGTACGATCACCGAAGTTAAACCTGGTCAGTACCTAGATGGGTCACTAACTGTCACTATACCATGCTCTGTCAGCAGCTGGATATCATGGAGGGAGCCTATGGTGATCCCATAATCCTCCCAGGAAGAGGCTGATCTCTACACTGCAAAGCAAGCCCCGAATCCTTTCGCTGGCAACGAGCGACTAAAGATGAATGAATGAAAGCTGTTTTTATTTTGATCTCCGATCAAAGAATTCGGTGGTGAAAGGCAAAAATTGTGTTTAGATTTGAGTAGAAGGCTAAAATCTTCAGATCTTGGAGAGATGTTTCTTTTACGAGTTGCCGAATGGACTTGGGGGTAAAGTTACACCTATAGCAGTTATCTAAGTGCTCTTTAAAGCAATGGAAGTTAAGAGCAGTACCCGAAGGAAGTCCATGACAATTGATAAAACGCCCACAGATACGTAGCACACTCAGACACAAACACACACATACACACACACAATCTGTGACGAATACTCATCTATCCCTGCTTTTTATATCTATTCATCTATTTGCTGAGTTGTCTATTCAGTTATGAGGAAAAGGAAGAATTATTTTATATTTCCACGATGTCTATTTCTAAAAGGTAGAAAGAGCATGAAAGGAAAAAGATAGGCAACACGTCTGCCTTCCCACATTCCCCAACCAATACCTCACTGTTTGTCTCATCCTTGACTTCACTCCCCCATACCTGATGCCACTAGGTAAAATGCTCGAAGAACAGTTTCTGCACAATGAAAAAAGCAAAAAAAGAAAGCCCATCATTTCTCTCAAAGATTTGACCCACAAGTTGTCGATTATCTGCTTCCATTCCATTTTAGAAAAATTGTATTCTAAGAAAATGCAGTCCTCATTTTGTCCGTGATGAAATCATTTATACTAAGATATATATCCATATCATCTACCTATACGCTGCGCTACTTTGATGGGTTCCATGTTAGTATCTACATAATTTAGAATTGCGTAATTTTCTTGATATCTCTTCGTGTAGGTATTGGCCTCTCTCAATAGGGAAGCATGTTTTTACTGTTATTTTCTAGTGTAGTTATGAAGTTCTCTGAGAGTGGGACATGTATGTGGATGTATTTGTTGTGCAGGTCCGGAAGTCGAACTGAAGTGCATTAGTGTATGTGTTGGCACGTATGGGTGTGTATGCGTGCGTGTGTGTGCGTGTGAGTGTTTGCATCGATAGATAAATAGTCAAGTAGATAGATTGATAGAAACCACATTGAAAATAATACTTAATAAAAATCCAATGATTGACAGATTAATAGATAGATAGATTTTCTTAATCCTTGTGTGTGTGTGTGTGTGTGTGTGCGTGCGCGACGAAGCGAATTCTCGAAGTCCGCTGTTTTCGCTGTCTGATGGTAGAGATTGTCGTATTTCCAATTCAAACTACTCTCTTTTCTTTCAAGATATCCATTTCATGTTTTTTTTAATGATTATCATGGAATCTTTGAAAGTAACCATTCTTCTTTTTTTGGTTGAAAAAATAAATTCTTTCCTTCCTTCCTGAATAGTCTTAATTTAATTCAGTGTGTGTCTGAGTGTTGTATATAGCTTTGTATAGATTGTGTGTGGTCTTTTTCTTTGTACAGTTTTATATATGATGTGTTTTATATGGAAAAAACCCTCAACCAAAACTGTCTATATAGGTTTTTTTTCAGTTTTCATGTTGGACTGGATGGCTAACTGGCTATGCATGCATAAATGTTTGTATCAATGAAACAAGAGAGTTGAAAATTTCAACATTTACTCCTTATAATGCCTGTTTCTTTTGTTTTTTTTTGTTTTAACCCCATTCTTTGATAGGCATTTAGAGGGGGTTCAATTTGCAATGCAGTTTGTGTTGGACAGCATTCACGCTTGCTTTTTGAAAATTCAGACTTTTCTAGTGATCACTGCCCAACAAAGAACGAGACAAGTAACTTATTCATTGATCTCTTTTTTCCAATTCTTAATTGATCATCCCTAACGAAGATATTGGTCGTATGGCAGTTTCTATTTAGTGATTATCCAGACCTGTAGCTTTATATAGTCTTATATATGATGTGTTTCACATAGTTTTCTCTTTGTATAGGGTGTGTTTTACATAGCTTTGGGTAGAGTACGATCCTTCTATCTGAATAGTCCAATTTACTTCTGTTCTTCCTTTTTAAATTCACAATGTTTGTTTACGCAGAAAATCTAAAACACTTTAGTTTTTCTAACAGTTTATTTGCTTTCTTTATCTTTGATTCGATCTTGGGTGAAGTTCTATACCTGTTCATACTTAATAGTTCTCTGATACATGTCAGCGTGGATAATGCTGGGTGCATAAACCCAGAAATACACACGCACGCGAGTATACAAAGAAAAACCGATACACACAGAGGAATACATACTCTGTTTATTTCGCATATATACACCAATGCATACACGCACACACCCCTATATATATATATATATCTATATATATATATATATATATATATATATATATATATATATATATATATATATATATATATATATATATATACTGTTTATTTCAAATATTGACATCAATGCCTATTATTCAAACTCACTCAAATTACAATATAAAAGCTTCAAATCGGACGTATTTCACAAAAAAAGTTTCCATTTCCCTGATGCTAAGGACTCCAATTGCTCCCCAAGATGATAGCTGGATGATCACTTGGTTGCTTTACGACCGACTCGTTCATCAACCATCTGCAGCTTCTACAGTTTTTGCACATACAACACATATATTCTTTTTATGGCTTTGATTTTTAAAACCTTTTCAAAATTTCAGAAAAAATCTTGCTTTTTCGAACGACATGTATAAAAAATGTTCTAGAATTTTAACCCCCTAGCAATTATTAAAAAGACTCCAATAGACAAATCGATTCATCAATTCATAACGGGGATAGGCATGTAGTAAAATGCACACTTGAGTGAAACAGTAGTTTAAAAAAACAAACAACAAAAACGTATAAAAACAACCTTTCCACCTCTTTGTTTTCTATCAAATAAAATATTCATATTGAAGAGAAAAATGTAAAATAAAGATGGATTCATAAAAAAACTAAAAAAGTACACACACACACACCACCACGCGCACACACACACACACACACACACACACAGACACACAGACACACACACACACACGCGCGCACACACACACGCGCGCACACACACACACACACACACACACACACACACACACACACTCTCAACACACAACCGAATGTGTGCTTTAAACCATCAGGTTTATGGTAAAAGTTATATGCACAACGTAGTACTAAGTATGAAACATTGTAAATGCTTTAAAAGGTTGAAATCACATCATGGTAAGATTTAAAACAATTTGAATTGAAAAACATCTTGGAAAATAAGATTTTCTTTTAACGACCTGATAGTCAGAAAGAAATCCTTTTACTAACCGGTGGACCGTGGTGTAGTTTAAGTTTTCAGTAGGGAAAAAATAGCCCCAGGGAGGAGGTAGTTGCACGATACCCTTGAGGAGAGCAGACATCATAGACCAGAGGATATTTTGTGGCCCTATACATTGCCCAGGGTGCAACAACTCCCTCTTTCCTCCACTTGCTACGCCTCTCTCTGACACCTGTATATCAATTTTGGTATCACCCCCCCCTCTGATGGAGCAGTCCATACCTGTACCCTTCCTAATGAGACCACTGCATATGGACCTGTTTATCAACTGTTTGCATTTTTAGAAATAAAAGCGTTGTTTCTTCTTCCTGGGTAACATTCTTTATAATCAGTTTATTTTCATTACAATTTATTTCTTTGCCAGAAAAGATATCATCGAAATAATTGAGAGACAAAAATGGAGGCTGGGCAGAAGAGAGAATTACAGACGGCACCAAAGGTCAACAGATTGATGCCCAAGGGATAGCAAAGGTGAAGATCAGACATAAGATGGAGAGACGAAATAAGATGGTTTACCAGTAGCATAGGTTAGCACTGTCATGGTCGATATGTCAAGAGCTGGGTAAGGTTTTCGTTTAGCAATGGAATCATGATGGCTGCTGCTGCTATTTCTTTGACTCTCTTTTTTTCTGAAATTATTGCAGCGTAGGAACACAGTCGCACTAAGGATGCATAACCCAATTGCTCACGCGTAAGAATACACGATCTTGCACACAAAACATGCATTCGAATGAAAAGAATTGAAAAAATCAGTTGGTGTGATTAGCCCAATTTCGCGCGGTTTTCTTCTCGACTATTTCATTAATGTTTATTGTTGTTTGATTTTCGTTGTTTCGTTATCAACCAGGTTTGAATTAGAATTGATGATGGCAAAATATGCACTAAGGTGACTCGAAGCCCATAAGGATGAATTAAGAAATCGATCCAAAAATATCAAGGAATAAACAAACATAGATCAACAAAAATTCAAATAAATAAACAAGGACATACACGAATGAACAAATAAAAACATGAATGAAGAAAGATACAAGAAAGAAGAGGATAAATAGAATAAAATTATAAGTGATAAGAATTACGCGCTGAAATGTGATTTGTATCGAGTTGATTACAAGGAGGATCGAGGAAAGGCGCTATTTTGAACAGAAATCTTATTTGCTTTCTGTATAAAACTTGAACGAGAATAAACAAAGATACTTGTTTGAAGATTTTAAATCACACACATACACATACATACATACATAATACATACATACGTAATCACACGCACATGCACATATATGTATACACATGTATTCACTGACGTACATATATATTCACACATTCATAATTAATAAGTGTATTTTATGTGTTTCATACTACCACTGACCTTTTGTTTCAACGCTAACAACCAAATTATATATATATATATATATATATATATATATATATATATACATATATATATATATATATATATATATATATATATATATATATATATATATATATATATATATATATATATAGATAGATAGATAGATAGATAGATAGATATGTAATTAAGAAATGGATATATAAATAAAAAATTGCGTTATATCATATTAGAACTCTACTTGAAATGATCTCCCGTTATGACACGGTGAATGTATCATTTGGTCTTAGCAGTCTAAATAGAATGAATAATTAAAAAAATGTAACTGAGGAAGGAATCAAACCATTGACCGACAGGGTTGCCGCTTCAACGTAGCGTTGCTCTTACCATTGAGCTAAACAGCCACCGGGAGTCCAAAAACTCAATTAATCGCTTTAACTCTGAATTCTCATTCTTCTTTATCCAACAGAAATGGTTACTAATTGCATTATGTTATACTGAAACTCCATTTGAAATGACCTTCCATTATGAATTCATCACTTGGCGTAGACGACATAAATTCAATTGTCCTTGTTTGATATACATAAAGAAGACTTAGGAATGGATAGGGTGAGATAAGTTTGGAACATTACCTATATGAATGCAGGGGTAAAAATTGTATGGGTGGGGCTATTGGGGTAAGGATGTATAAATGTATATTACGGTGTATTGTAGTGAAGGGGTATTATGGTGCATATTTGTTGGCCGGGTGGAAGTATGGCATTGGGTGCAGGTATAAAGGTAGTGAGTCGGTGAACATAGAGTAATGAGGAGTGAGATAATTATGGTGTTAAAGATCAGTGTAGTTAGGGTTCTTAGGTTAAGTGTTGAGTCCGTTAGGGGAGAGAGTTTCATGGTTATCATTTCACGTATCTTCTCGTATTTTAGTCGTGTTGGGAGGCGTATTTTTGCTATTTTTTTCGATGAAATTTACCATCTGTGCCAAAATCGTCTCCGGAGGTGCAGAAGTGGTGCTGAACTAGGGCAAGGTTGCGATGAGTCGGTGATTTAATTCGATGCCTATAGTTATTAAGTCTAATGTTGAATTGCCACTCCGATATATCTATATATCATAGTTTGCATTTGGTACATTCTAGGAGTTAGATAACATTTTTGTTTCTGCATTTGGAATTCTGGTAGATGTAGAAAGTCTCGTTAGTAGTAAAGCTAGTGAAAGTGAGAGTGTGTTTGGGGTAGTTGCAGCATAAACTATTTCTATCATCACAGGGTTGGAAGAATTCGACTGCTTTATGCCTGGGTTAATGTGAGACTTTGTTATTTATTATGGCGCTGCACTACAACTGGCCTTGTTTCAACGCGACTAAAACATGGAACACCATGTATTTCCTTTAAACATGCAAAAGCAAACTATATATATATATATATATATATATATATATATCGTTGCGTCGCTCTTTCTTATTGAACTAAATATTCTTACATTGTTCATCCACTCTCCAAATATGCTCCGTTTGTTTCTTAATGCAGACAATTATATCATTAAGTAATTAATACATAATCTGACAGAAAAAAATGAGAGCGGTATTCACTTACACAATTTTAACTAACCTCCTATTAACACACGGTGAATGTATCATTTGGCCTTGATAATTTATTCTATATACTCTGGAGGTAGCTCAACACAAGAATTCTGGAGATCTTTGCAAAAGAGAAGCGGTCGAAAATCCGAGAGAGAGAGAGAGAGAGAGAGAGAGAGAGAGAGAGAGAGAGAGAGAGAGAGAGAGAGCAAAAGGATCTCTCGTAGGCTGTAATTGCAAATAACGTGTTTGACATTGATTGCTATAAACATTTGGACTAGGCATTTTCCGTGTTTATAAAACTGGAATAAATAATTTTGTTCGTGAATAACTCCTATATCATTTCTTACAGTCGGTTGTCACCTTACTATGTCATTAAAAGCGAAAAAATATGATTTCCTCTAATTTGAATACATTAAATTCGGCAGAGGTATGAATAATTTTGATCATAAGTTTATGAATCAGGTCATCCCATGGACATAAATAAAGTTCAAGATTTATGAGCACTCAAAACACATATTCGAATGAAAGGGAAGAATGTGGGATTATTGCAATTTTGGGCGCTTTTTCTTCCCGACACTTTAATCAAAGTTTCTTTGTACCGTCTTTAAATTTGAATTTATGTATCATGGACTCTTATTTGAAGACGGTAGATGACGATACGCACTGAAGTGACTCCATACTCACAGGAATAGATAAAAATTATAAATAAAGATAAATAAATAAGATAGGTGAATAAATCAACAAAAACATAAATAACCAAAAACATAAACAAAAAATAGATAAACAAATGAAAGAAAAGAGATAAACAAGAATAAGAATGAATAAATAAGAATAAATGAATGAATCAGACGATAATTAAAAAAAAAACATAATCAACTAAAAACAAAAAATAGGTGAATAAATCAACAAAAGCACGAAAGAAATGTGCTGAATTGAAAAAATTATAATCAACAAGAATTACGCGTTGAAATGTGATTTCTTTCATTTTGATTATGAGAGAAAAATGTAAGCGGAAATACGGTTGATCAAATTAAAATTTTGCATTTATTTATCAAAAAATTTTTTTAAAGCTACATAATAATTTGAAAAAGTTATATACGTAGTTTTAATTTGACCAAAAGTTCATTTAATCAAAGCAAGAATAAAACAAGTAATTTTTTTACAATCAAAAGTTTATACAATCAAAAGATAAGTGAATACGTAGTTTTAATCTCTGATTACGGAATTTCACTGATTCAGCAAAATGTATAAAAGATTGAACGATGATGAATGAAAATTCCAGTTTGAACGTTTTAAAGGATTAACACTTACTCAGACATACCACACACACATACACAAACACATACACACACACATGTATATAATTATGAATATGTTCCATTATATTAAACACAATTTGAAATGACCTCCCTTTATTTACACGGAGAATGTGTCAGTTGGCCTAGACAGCATTAATAGAATGAACAATAAAAGGAAATGGGACTGCTGCATGAATCGAACCTGCAGCCAATAGGGTAGCCGTTTTAATGTTGCATCGCTCTTCCTATTGAACTGGACAGTTGAGCGAAGAACTAAATAACTGCTTTAGCCCCCCGTTCTTGTTCTTGGGGATAAAGCAATTATTTGGGCGTATGCCTTTCAGCCCAAATGTTTGAATCAATGGGAAGAGCCAAGCTACGTTAAAACAGCTACCTCATGGGTCGCAGCTTCGATTCCTGTAGCAGTCCCATTTTCTTTAATGGTTTATTCTCTGTCAAAACCATACTACCAAAGCATCTAGAAGAGAGAAATTCACTGGAAATTGTCTGCTCGCAAACTGCACTCAGTATATTTCTATGTGCTGTAAAAACTTCTCTTCATCAATGACTATTTAATTACCGTGGGAAATGTTATGGCCAAATTGCATTTGATACACAGATTATCAAACGATCACTAACGTTGAGCTTGGTCAGTAACTAGATGGATGTCTAACTGGGTATACCGGTAGCAGTGAGAAATTGATCTGAAAGCAGTTGTTGCTAACTGCAATGGGGACACATTGAAAATTCATCAGGGAACAATATCCATTGTTTTAATGCATCTGTCTCTAAGTATACCAAATTATATGCAAAATATCACAAAATCCACGATTCGTTTGATTTTGTTTCAATTAGGCTGCCCCATTATTATGATTAGTTCTTGGTTAAATTTGAATAAACCGATTGTTTGTTGTCTGCCACCGTTATTAACTGATTTGTTGAAGGGAGAGTGAAACATTTGTTTGTTGTCTGCCAGTGTTGCTACCTTATTTGTTGAAGGGAGAGTGAACCATTTATTTGTTGTCTGTCAGTGTTGCTAACTTATTTGTTGAAGGGAGAGTGAACCATTTATTTGTTGTCTGTCAGTGTTGCTAACTTATTTGTTGAAGGGAGAGTGAACCATTTGTTTGTTGTCTGCCAGTGTTGCTAACTTATTTGTTGAAGGGAGAGTGAACCATTTATTTGTTGTCTGTCAGTGTTGCTAACTTATTTGTTGAAGGGAGAGTGAACCATTTGTTTGTTGTCTGTCAGTGTTGCTAACTTATTTGTTGAAGGGAGAGTGAACCATTTATTTGTTGTCTGTCAGTGTTGCTAACTTATTTGTTGAAGGGAGAGTGAACCATTTATTTGTTGTCTGTCAGTGTTGCTAACTGATTTGTTGAAGGGAGAGTGAACCATTTGTTTGTTGTCTGTCAGTGTTGCTAACTGATTTGTTGAAGGGAGAGTGAACCATTTATTTGTTGTCTGTCAGTGTTGCTAACTGATTTGTTGAAAGGAGAGTGAACCATTTATTTGTTGTCTGTCAGTGTTGCTAACTTATTTGTTGGAGGGAGAGTGAACCATTTGTTTGTTGTCTGTCAGTGTTGCTAACTGATTTGTTGAAGGGAGAGTGAACCATTTATTTGTTGTCTGTCAGTGTTGCTAACTTATTTGTTGAAGGGAGAGTGAACTATTTATTTGTTGTCTGCCAGTGTTGCTAACTTATTTGTTGAAGGGAGAGTGAACCATTTATTTGTTGTCTGCCAGTGTTGCTAACTTATTTGTTGAAGGGAGAGTGAACCATTTATTTGTTGTCTGCCAGTGTTGCTAACTTATTTGTTGAAGGGAGAGTGAACCATTTGTTTGTTGTCTGCCAGTGTCGCTAACTTATTTGTTGAAGGGAGAGTGAACCATTTATTTGTTGTCTGTCAGTGTTGCAAACTTATTTGTTGAAGGAAGAGTGAACCATTTGTTTGTTGTCTGTCAGTGTTGCTAACTTATTTGTTGAAGGGAGAGTGAACCATTTGTTTGTTGTCTGCCAGTGTTGCTAACTTATTTGTTAAAGGGAGAGTGAACCATTTGTTTGTTGTCTGCCAGTGTTGCTAACTGATTTGTTGAAGGGAGAGTGAACCATTTATTTGTTGTCTGTCAGTGTTGCTAACTTATTTGTTGAAGGGAGAGTGAACCATTTGTTTGTTGTCTGCCAGTGTTGCTAACTTATTTGATGAAGGGAGAGTGAACCATTTGCTTGTTGTCTGCCAGTGTTGCTAACTTATTTGTTGAAGGGAGAGTGAACCATTTATTTGTTGTTTGTCAGTGTTGCTAACTGATTTGTTGAAGGGAGAGTGAACCATTTGTTTGTTGTCTGCCAGTGTTGCTAACTTATTTGTTGAAGGGAGAGTGAACCATTTATTTGTTGTCTGTCAGTGTTGCTAACTTATTTGTTGAAGGGAGAGTGAACCATTTGTTTGTTGTCTGCCAGTGTTGCTAACTTATTTGTTGAAGGGAGAGTGAACCATTTATTTGTTGTCTGTCAGTGTTGCTAACTTATTTGTTGAAGGGAGAGTGAACCATTTATTTGTTGTCTGTCAGTGTTGCTAACTTATTTGTTGAAGGGAGAGTGAAACATTTGTTTGTTGTCTGCCAGTGTTGCTAACTTATTTGTTGAAGGGAGAGTGAACCATTTATTTGTTGTCTGTCAGTGTTGCTAACTGATTTGTTGAAGGGAGAGTGAACCATTTGTTTGCTGTCTGCCAGTGTTGCTAACTTATTTGTTGAAGGGAGAGTGAACCATTTATTTGTTGTCTGTCAGTGTTGCTAACTTATTTGTTGAAGGGAGAGTGAACCATTTGTTTGTTGTCTGCCAGTGTTGCTAACTTATTTGTTGGAGGGAGAGTGAAACATTTGTTTGTTGTCTGCCAGTGTTGCTAATTTATTTGTTGAAGGGAAAGTGAACCATTTGTTTGTTGTCTGCTAGTGTTGCTAACTTATTTGTTGAAAGGAGAGTGAACCATTTGTTTGTTGTCTGCCAGTGTATCTAACTTATTTGTTGAAGGGAGAGTGAACCATTTATTTGTTGTCTGTCAGTGTTGCTAACTTATTTGTTGAAGGGAGAGTGAACCATTTGTTTGTTGTCTGCCAGTGTTGCTAACTGATTTGTTGAAGGGAGAGTGAACCATTTATTTGTTGTCTGTCAGTGTTGCTAACTGATTTGTTGAAGGGAGAGTGAACCATTTGTTTGTTGTCTGTCAGTGTTGCTAACTTATTTGTTGAAGGGAGAGTGAACCATTTATTTGTTGTCTGTCAGTGTTGCTAACTTATTTGTTGAAGGGAGAGTGAACTATTTATTTGTTGTCTGCCAGTGTTGCTAACTTATTTGTTGAAGGGAGAGTGAACCATTTATTTGTTGTCTGCCAGTGTTGCAAACTTATTTGTTGAAGGGAGAGTGAACCATTTGTTTGTTGTCTGTCAGTGTTGCTAACTTATTTGTTGAAGGGAGAGTGAACCATTTGTTTGTTGTCTGCCAGTGTTGCTAACTTATTTGTTGAAGGGAGAGTGAACCATTTGTTTGTTGTCTGCCAGTGTTGCTAACTTATTTGTTGAAGGGAGAGTGAACCATTTATTTGTTGTTTGTCAGTGTTGCTAACTGATTTGTTGAAGGGAGAGTGAACCATTTGTTTGTTGTCTGTCAGTGTTGCTAACTTATTTGTTGAAGGGAGAGTGAACCATTTATTTGTTGTCTGTCAGTGTTGCTAACTTATTTGTTGAAGGGAGAGTGAACTATTTATTTGTTGTCTGCCAGTGTTGCTAATTTATTTGTTGAAGGGAGAGTGAACCATTTATTTGTTGTCTGCCAGTGTTGCAAACTTATTTGTTGAAGGGAGAGTGAACCATTTGTTTGTTGTCTGTCAGTGTTGCTAACTTATTTGTTGAAGGGAGAGTGAACCATTTGTTTGTTGTCTGCCAGTGTTGCTAACTTATTTGTTGAAGGGAGAGTGAACCATTTGTTTGTTGTCTGCCAGTGTTGCTAACTTATTTGTTGAAGGGAGAGTGAACCATTTATTTGTTGTCTGCCAGTGTTGCTAACTTATTTGTTGAAGGGAGAGTGAACCATTTATTTGTTGTCTGTCAGTGTTGCTAACTTATTTGTTGAAGGGAGAGTGAACCATTTGTTTGTTGTCTGCCAGTGTTGCTAACTGATTTGTTGAAGGGAGAGTGAACCATTTGTTTGTTGTCTGCCAGTGTTGCTAACTTATTTGTTGAAGGGAGAATGAACCATTTATTTGTTGTCTGCCAGTGTTGCTTACTTATTTGTTGAAGGGAGAGTGAACCATTTGTTTGTTGTCTGCCAGTGTTGCTAACTTATTTGTTGAAGGGAGAGTGAACCATTTATTTGTTGACTGTCAGTGTTGCTAACTTATTTGTTGAAGGGAGAGTGAACCATTTGTTTGTTGTCTGCCAGTGTTGCTAACTTATTTGTTGAAGGGAGAGTGAACCATTTGTTTGTTGTCTGCCAGTGTTGCTAACTTATTTGTTGAAGGGAGAGTGAACCATTTATTTGTTGTCTGTCAGTGTTGCTAACTGATTTGTTGAAGGGAGAGTGAACCATTTGTTTGTTGTCTGCCAGTGTTGCTAACTTATTTGTTGAAGGGAGAGTGAACCATTTATTTTTGTCTGTCAGTGTTGCTAACTTATTTGTTGAAGGGAGAGTGAACCATTTGTTTGTTGTCTGCCAGTGTTGCTAACTTATTTGTTGAAGGGAGAGTGAACCATTTATTTGTTGTCTGCCAGTGTTGCTAACTTATTTGTTGAAGGGAGAGTGAACAATTTATTTGTTGTCTGTCAGTGTTGCTAACTTATTTGTTGAAGGGAGAGTGAAACATTTGTTTGTTGTCTGCCGGTGTTGCTAACTTATTTGTTGAAGGGAGAGTGAACCATTTATTTGTTGTCTGTCAGTGTTGCTAACTGATTTGTTGAAGGGAGAGTGAACCATTTGTTTGCTGTCTGCCAGTGTTGCTAACTTATTTGTTGAAGGGAGAGTGAACCATTTATTTGTTGTCTGTCAGTGTTGCTAACTTATTTGTTGAAGGGAGAGTGAACCATTTGTTTGTTGTCTGCCAGTGTTGCTAACTTATTTGTTGGAGGGAGAGTGAAACATTTGTTTGTTGTCTGCCAGTGTTGCTAACTGATTTGTTGAAGGGAGAGTGAACCATTTATTTGTTGTCTGTCAGTGTTGCTTACTAATTTGTTGAAGGGAAAGTGAACCATTTGTTTGTTGTCTGCTAGTGTTGCTAACTTATTTGTTGAAAGGAGAGTGAACCATTTGTTTGTTGTCTGCCAGTGTATCTAACTTATTTGTTGAAGGGAGAGTGAACCATTTATTTGTTGTCTGTCAGTGTTGCTAACTTATTTGTTGAAGGGAGAGTGAACCATTTGTTTGTTGTCTGTCAGTGTTGCTAACTTATTTGTTGAAGGGAGAGTGAACCATTTGTTTGTTGTCTGCCAGTGTTGCTAACTTATTTGTTGAAGGGAGAGTGAACCATTTGTTTGTTGTCTGCCAGTGTTGCTAACTTATTTGTTGAAGGGAGAGTGAACCATTTATTTGTTGTCTGCCAGTGTTGCTAACTTATTTGTTGAAGGGAGAGTGAACCATTTATTTGTTGTCTGTCAGTGTTGCTAACTTATTTGTTGAAGGGAGAGTGAACCATTTGTTTGTTGTCTGCCAGTGTTGCTAACTGATTTGTTGAAGGGAGAGTGAACCATTTGTTTGTTGTCTGCCAGTGTTGCTAACTTATTTGTTGAAGGGAGAGTGAACCATTTATTTGTTGTCTGCCAGTGTTGCTTACTTATTTGTTGAAGGGAGAGTGAACCATTTGTTTGTTGTCTGCCAGTGTTGCTAACTTATTTGTTGAAGGGAGAGTGAACCATTTATTTGTTGTCTGTCAGTGTTGCTAACTTATTTGTTGAAGGGAGAGTGAACCATTTGTTTGTTGTCTGCCAGTGTTGCTAACTTATTTGATGAAGGGAGAGTGAACCATTTGTTTGTTGTCTGCCAGTGTTGCTAACTTATTTGTTGAAGGGAGAGTGAACCATTTATTTGTTGTCTGTCAGTGTTGCTAACTGATTTGTCGAAGGGAGAGTGAACTATTTGTTTGTTGTCTGCCAGTGTTGCTAACTTATTTGTTGAAGGGAGAGTGAACCATTTATTTTTGTCTGTCAGTGTTGCTAACTTATTTGTTGAAGGGAGAGTGAACCATTTGTTTGTTGTCTGCCAGTGTTGCTAACTTATTTGTTGAAGGGAGAGTGAACCATTTATTTGTTGTCTGCCAGTGTTGCTAACTTATTTGTTGAAGGGAGAGTGAACAATTTATTTGTTGTCTGTCAGTGTTGCTAACTTATTTGTTGAAGGGAGAGTGAAACATTTGTTTGTTGTCTGCCGGTGTTGCTAACTTATTTGTTGAAGGGAGAGTGAACCATTTATTTGTTGTCTGTCAGTGTTGCTAACTGATTTGTTGAAGGGAGAGTGAACCATTTGTTTGCTGTCTGCCAGTGTTGCTAACTTATTTGTTGAAGGGAGAGTGAACCATTTATTTGTTGTCTCTCAGTGTTGCTAACTTATTTGTTGAAGGGAGAGTGAACCATTTGTTTGTTGTCTGCCAGTGTTGCTAACTTATTTGTTGGAGGGAGAGTGAAACATTTGTTTGTTGTCTGCCAGTGTTGCTAACTGATTTGTTGAAGGGAGAGTGAACCATTTATTTGTTGTCTGTCAGTGTTGTTTACTAATTTGTTGAAGGGAAAGTGAACCATTTGTTTGTTGTCTGCTAGTGTTGCTAACTTATTTGTTGAAAGGAGAGTGAACCATTTGTTTGTTGTCTGCCAGTGTATCTAACTTATTTGTTGAAGGGAGAGTGAACCATTTATTTGTTGTCTGTCAGTGTTGCTAACTTATTTGTTGAAGGGAGAGTGAACCATTTGTTTGTTGTCTGCCAGTGTTGCTAACTTATTTGTTGAAGGGAGAGTGAAACATTTGTTTGTTGTCTGCCAGTGTTGCTAACTTATTTGTTGAAGGGAGAGTGAACCATTTATTTGTTGTCTGTCAGTGTTGCTAACTTATTTGTTGAAGGGAGAGTGAAACATTTGTTTGTTGTCTGTCAGTGTTGCTAACTGATTTGTTGAAGGGAGAGTGAACCATTTATTTGTTGTCAGTCAGTGTTGCTAACTTATTTGTTGAAGGGAGAGTGAACTATTTATTTGTTGTCTGCCAGTGTTGCTAACTTATTTGTTGAAGGGAGAGTGAACCATTTATTTGTTGTCTGCCAGTGTTGCTAACTTATTTGTTGAAGGGAGAGTGAACCATTTATTTGTTGGCTGTCAGTGTTGCTAACTTATTTGTTGGAGGGAGAGTGAACTATTTATTTGTTGTCTGCCAGTGTTGCTAACTTATTTGTTGAAGGGAGAGTGAACCATTTATTTGTTGTCTGCCAGTGTTGCAAACTTATTTGTTGAAGGGAGAGTGAACCATTTGTTTGTTGTCTGTCAGTGTTGCTAACTTATTTGTTGAAGGGAGAGTGAACCATTTGTTTGTTGTCTGCCAGTGTTGCTAACTTATTTGTTGAAGGGAGAGTGAACCATTTGTTTGTTGTCTGCCAGTGTTGCTAACTGATTTGTTGAAGGGAGAGTGAACCATTTGTTTTTTGTCTGCCAGTGTTGCTAACTTATTTGTTGAAGGGAGAGTGAACCATTTATTTGTTGTCTGCCAGTGTTGCTAACTTATTTGTTGAAGGGAGAGTGAACCATTTGTTTGTTGTCTGCCAGTGTTGCTAACTTATTTGTTGAAGGGAGAGTGAACCATTTATTTGTTGTCTGTCAGTGTTGCTAACTTATTTGTTGAAGGGAGAGTGAACCATTTATTTGTTGTCTGTCAGTGTTGCTAACTTATTTGATGAAGGGAGAGTGAACCATTTGTTTGTTGTCTGCCAGTGTTGCTAACTTATTTGTTGAAGGGAGAGTGAACCATTTGTTTGTTGTCTGTCAGTGTTGCTAACTGATTTGTTGAAGGGAGAGTGAACCATTTGTTTGTTGTCTGCCAGTGTTGCTAACTTATTTGTTGAAGGGAGAGTGAACCATTTATTTGTTGTCTGTCAGTGTTGCTAACTTATTTGTTGAAGGGAGAGTGAACCATTTATTTGTTGTCTGCCAGTGTTGCTAACTTATTTGTTGAAGGGAGAGTGAACCATTTATTTGTTGTCTGCCAGTGTTGCTAACTTATTTGTTGAAGGGAGAGTGAACCATTTATTTGTTGTCTGTCAGTGTTGCTAACTTATTTGTTGAAGGGAGAGTGAAACATTTGTTTGTTGTCTGCCAGTGTTGCTAACTGATTTGTTGAAGGGAGATTGAACCATTTATTTGTTGTCTGTCAGTGTTGCTAACTGATTTGTTGAAGGGAGAGTGAACCATTTGTTTGCTGTCTGCCAGTGTTGCTAACTTATTTGTTGAAGGGAGAGTGAACCATTTATTTGTTGTCTGTCAGTGTTGCTAACTTATTTGTTGAAGGGAGAGTGAACCATTTGTTTGTTGTCTGCCAGTGTTGCTAACTTATTTGTTGGAGGGAGAGTGAAACATTTGTTTGTTGTCTGCCAGTGTTGCTAACTGATTTTATGAAGGGAGAGTGAACCATTTATTTGTTGTCTGTCAGTGTTGCTAACTTATTTGTTGAAGGGAAAGTGAACCATTTGTTTGTTGTCTGCTAGTGTTGCTAACTTATTTGTTGAAAGGAGAGTGAACCATTTGTTTGTTGTCTGCCAGTGTATCTAACCTATTTGTTGAAGGGAGAGAGAACCATTTATTTGTTGTCTGTCAGTGTTGCTAACTTATTTGTTGAAGGGAGAGTGAAACATTTGTTTGTTGTCTGCCAGTGTTGCTAACTTATTTGTTGAAGGGAGAGTGAACCATTTGTTTGTTGTCTGCCAGTGTTGCTAACTTATTTGTTGAAGGGAGAGTGAACCATTTATTTGTTGTCTGTCAGTGTTGCTAACTTATTTGTTGAAGGGAGAGTGAACCATTTATTTGTTGTCTGTCAGTGTTGCTAACTTATTTGTTGAAGGGAGAGTGAAACATTTGTTTGTTGTCTGCCAGTGTTGCTAACTTATTTGTTGAAGGGAGAGTGAACCATTTGTTTGTTGTCTGCCAGTGTTGCTAACTTATTTGTTGAAGGGATAGTGAACCATTTATTTGTTGTCTGTCAGTGTTGCTAACTTATTTGTTGAAGGGAGAGTGAACCATTTGTTTGTTGTCTGCCAGTGTTGCTAACTTATTTGTTGAAGGGAGAGTGAACCATTTATTTGTTGTCTGCCAGTGTTGCAAACTTATTTGTTGAAGGGAGAGTGAACCATTTGTTTGTTGTCTGTCAGTGTTGCTAACTTATTTGTTGAAGGGAGAGTGAACCATTTGTTTGTTGTCTGCCAGTGTTGCTAACTTATTTGTTGAAGGGAGAGTGAACCATTTGTTTGTTGTCTGCCAGTGTTGCTAACTGATTTGTTGAAGGGAGAGTGAACCATTTGTTTTTTGTCTGCCAGTGTTGCTAACTTATTTGTTGAAGGGAGAGTGAACCATTTATTTGTTGTCTGCAAGTGTTGCTAACTTATTTGTTGAAGGGAGAGTGAACCATTTGTTTGTTGTCTGCCAGTGTTGCTAACTTATTTGTTGAAGGGAGAGTGAACCATTTGTTTGTTGTCTGCCAGTGTTGCTAACTTATTTGTCGAAGGGAGAGTGAACCATTTGTTTGTTGTCTGTCAGTGTTGCTAACTGATTTGTTGAAGGGAGAGTGAACCATTTGTTTGTTGTCTGCCAGTGTTGCTAACTTATTTGTTGAAGGGAGAGTGAACCATTTATTTGTTGTCTGTCAGTGTTGCTAACTTATTTGTTGAAGGGAGAGTGAACCATTTATTTGTTGTCTGCCAGTGTTGCTAACTTATTTGTTGAAGGGAGAGTGAAACATTTATTTGTTGTCTGTCAGTGTTGCTAACTTATTTGTTGAAGGGAGAGTGAACCATTTATTTGTTGTCTGCCAGTGTTGCTAACTTATTTGTTGAAGGGAGAGTGAACCATTTATTTGTTGTCTGCCAGTGTTGCTAACTTATTTGTTGAAGGGAGAGTGAACCATTTATTTGTTGTCTGTCAGTGTTGCTAACTTATTTGTTGAAGGGAGAGTGAAACATTTGTTTGTTGTCTGCCAGTGTTGCTAACTGATTTGTTGAAGGGAGAGTGAACCATTTATTTGTTGTCTGTCAGTGTTGCTAACTGATTTGTTGAAGGGAGAGTGAACCATTTGTTTGCTGTCTGCCAGTGTTGCTAACTTATTTGTTGAAGGGAGAGTGAACCATTTATTTGTTGTCTGTCAGTGTTGCTAACTTATTTGTTGAAGGGAGAGTGAACCATTTGTTTGTTGTCTGCCAGTGTTGCTAACTTATTTGTTGGAGGGAGAGTGAAACATTTGTTTGTTGTCTGCCAGTGTTGCTAACTGATTTGTTGAAGGGAGAGTGAACCATTTATTTGTTGTCTGTCAGTGTTGCTAACTTATTTGTTGAAGGGAAAGTGAACCATTTGTTTGTTGTCTGCTAGTGTTGCTAACTTATTTGTTGAAAGGAGAGTGAACCATTTGTTTGTTGTCTGCCAGTGTATCTAACTTATTTTTTGAAGGGAGAGAGAACCATTTATTTGTTGTCTGTCAGTGTTGCTAACTGATTTGTTGAAGGGAGAGTGAACCATTTGTTTTTTGTCTGCCAGTGTTGCTAACTTATTTGTTGAAGGGAGAGTGAACCATTTATTTGTTGTCTGCCAGTGTTGCTAACTTATTTGTTGAAGGGAGAGTGAACCATTTATTTGTTGTCTGTCAGTGTTGCTAACTTATTTGTTGAAGGGAGAGTGAACCATTTATTTGTTGTCTGTCAGTGTTGCTAACTTATTTGTTGAAGGGAGAGTGAAACATTTGTTTGTTGTCTGCCAGTGTTGCTAACTTATTTGTTGAAGGGAGAGTGAACCATTTGTTTGTTGTCTGCCAGTGTTGCTAACTTATTTGTTGAAGGGATAGTGAACCATTTATTTGTTGTCTGTCAGTGTTGCTAACTTATTTGTTGAAGGGAGAGTGAACCATTTGTTTGTTGTCTGCCAGTGTTGCTAACTTATTTGTTGAAGGGAGAGTGAACCATTTATTCGTTGTCTGTCAGTGTTGCTAACTTATTTGTGGAAGGGAGAGTGAACCATTTGTTTGTTGTCTGCCAGTGTTGCTAACTTATTTGTTGAAGGGAGAGTGAACCATTTATTTGTTGTCTGTCAGTGTTGCTAACTTATTTGTTGAAGGGAGAGTGAAACATTTGTTTGTTGTCTGCCAGTGTTGCTAACTGATTTATTGAAGGGAGAGTGTAACATTTGTTTGTTGTCTGCCAGTGTTGCTAACTTATTTGTTGAAGGGAGAGTGAACCATTTATTTGTTGTCTGCCAGTGTTGCTAACTGATTTGTTGAAGGGAGAGTGAAACATTTGTTTGTCGTCTGCCAGTGTTGCTAACTTATTTGTTGAAGGGAGAGTGAACCATTTGTTTGTTGTCTGCCAGTGTTGCTAACTGATTTGTTGAAGGGAGAGTGGGACATTTGTTTGTTGTCTGCCAGTGTTGCTAACTTATTTGTTGAAGGGAGAGTGAACCATTTGTTTGTTGTCTGCCAGTGTTGCTAACTGATTTGTTGAAGGGAGAGTGAACCATTTGTTTGTTGTCTGCCAATGTTGCTAACTTATTTGTTGAAGGGCGAGTGAACCATTTGTTTGTTGTCTGCCAGTGTTGCTAACTGATTTATTGAAGGGAGAGTGAAACATTTGTTTGTTGTTTGCCAGTGTTGCTAACTTATTTGTTGAAGGGAGAGTGAACCATTTATTTGTTGGCTGCCAGTGTTGCTAACTTATTTGTTGAAGGGAGAGTGAACCATTTATTTGTTGTCTGTCAGTGTTGCTAACTGATTTGTTGAAGGGAGAGTGAACCATTTGTTTGTTGTCTGCCAGTGTTGCTAACTTATTTGTTGAAAGGAGAGTGAACCATTTATTTGTTGTCCGTCAGTGTTGCTAACTTATTTGTTGAAGGGAGAGTGAACCATTTGTTTGTTGTCTGTCAGTGTTGCTAACTGATTTGTTGGAGGGAGAGTGAACCATTTATTTGTTGTCTGTCAGTGTTGCTAACTTATTTGTTGAAGGGAGAGTGAACTATTTATTTGTTGTCTGCCAGTGTTGCTAACTTATTTGTTGAAGGGAGAGTGAACCATTTATTTGTTGTCTGCCAGTGTTGCTAACTTATTTGTTGAAGGGAGAGTGAACCATTTATTTGTTGTCTGTCAGTGTTGCTAACTTATTTGTTGAAGGGAGAGTGAACCATTTGTTTGTTGTCTGCCAGTGTTGCTAACTGATTTGTTGAAGGGAGAGTGAACCATTTGTTTGTTGTCTGCCAGTGTTGCTAACTTATTTGTTGAAGGGAGAGTGAACCATTTATTTGTTGTCTGCCAGTGTTGCTAACTTATTTTTTAAAGGGAGGGTGAACCATTTGTTTGTTGTCTGCCAGTGTTGCTAACTTATTTGTTGAAGGGAGAGTGAACCATTTATTTGTTGTCTGTCAGTGTTGCTAACTTATTTGTTGAAGGGAGAGTGAACCATTTGTTTGTTGTCTGCCAGTGTTGCTAACTTATTTGTTGAAGGGAGAGTGAACCATTTGTTTGTTGTGTGCCAGTGTTGCTAACTGATTTGTTGAAGGGAGAGTGAACCATTTATTTGTTGTCTGCCAGTGTTGCTAACTTATTTGTTGAAGGGAGAGTGAACCATTTATTTGTTGTCTATCAGTGTTGCTAACTGATTTGTTGAAGGGAGAGTGAACCATTTGTTTGTTGTCAGTCAGTGTTGCTAACTGAATTGTTGAAGGGAGAGTTAACCATTTGTTTGTTGTCTGCCAGTGTTGCTAACTTATTTGTTGAAGGGAGAGTGAACCATTTGTTTGTTGTCTGTCAGTGTTGCTAACTGATTTGTTGAAGGGAGAGTGAACCATTTGTTTGTTGTCTGCCAGTGTTGCTAACTTATTTGTTGAAGGGAGAGTGAACCATTTATTTGTTGTCTGTCAGTGTTGCTAACTTATTTGTTGAAGGGAGAGTGAACCATTTGTTTGTTGTCAGTCAGTGTTGTTAACTTATTTGTTGAAGGGAGAGTGAACCATTTGTTTGTTGTCTGCCAGTGTTGCTAACTTATTTGTTGAAGGGAGAGTGAACCATTTGTTTGTTGTCTGCCAGTGTTGCTAACTGATTTATTGAAGGGAGAGTGAACCATTTGTTTATTGTCTGCCAGTGTTGCTAACTTATTTGTTGAAGGGAGAGTGAACCATTTGTTTGTTGTCTGCCAGTGTTGCTAACTTATTTGTTGAAGGGAGAGTGAACCATTTATTTGTTGTCTGTCAGTGTTGCTAACTTATTTGTTGAAGGGAGAGTGAACCATTTGTTTGTTGTCTGCCAGTGTTGCTAACTTATTTGTTGAAGGGAGAGTGAACCATTTATTTGTTGTCTGTCAGTGTTGCTAACTTATTTGTTGAAGGGAGAGTGAACCATTTGTTTGTTGTCTGCCAGTGTTGCTAACTTATTTGTTGAAGGGAGAGTGAACCATTTGTTTGTTGTCTGCCAGTGTTGCTAACTGATTTATTGAAGGGAGAGTGAACCATTTGTTTGTTGTCTGCCAGTGTTGCTAATTTATTTGTTGAAGGGAGAGTGAAACATTTGTTTGTTGTCTGCCAGTGTTGCTAACTTATTTGTTGAAGGGAGAGTGAACCATTTGTTTGTTGTCTGCCAGTGTTGCTAACTTATTTGTTGAAGGGAGAGTGAACCATTTGTTTGTTGTCTGCCAGTGTTGCTAACTTATTTTTTGAAGGGAGAGTGAAACATTTGTTTGTTGTCTGCCAGTGTTGCTAACTGATTTGTTGAAGGGAGAGTGAACCATTTGTTTGTTGTCTGCCAGTGTTGCCAACTTATTTGTTGAAGGGAGAATGACCCAATGTTTATAGTTGAGTAAAACATTGCACAAAGGAATATCCAGAAAGCATCCAATCATTCAATATTAATGAGAAAATAACTAAGCAAGATCAAATGTCAATCCATCCTCAGTAGGGGTCATATGGCACCATACAGGCCCAGGAGGGGGTCATGAACTGAAATAGTAATAAACGAATTTTGGCTTATCTCTTCGTGTTGTGTCCTTGTTTGACAAGACGCCCTGGAGCCCGTGGAAAGTTATTAAAGGGTCCATGGCCGAAAAAAGGTTCTGAATGGCTGCACTAAACTGTGTCCCTGAAGATGTGTGATCATTTATGAAAATAGCACAAAAATGCGTTAGGAAAATAGATTTGCGATGAAAGTTTTCTTTATAGATATTCGCAAGAGAGGGAAGAAAAAGAAAAGGACAAAAGACAAGGAGGAAGACGAGGAAGGAAAATAAAGAAGGAAAAGAGAAAGACTGAGAAAAAGAAGAAAATTTGAGGAGGGGGTAAAGAAAAGGTAGGATACGAAAAAAAAAAGAATGAGAAAAAGAGAAAGAAGAAGCGGGGGAAGGGAAAAGGAGAAAGGTAGAGAATAATAATAATAATAATAATAATAATAATAATAATAATAATAATAATAATAATAATAATAATAATAATAATAATAATAATAATAATAACAATATTGATAATGATGATGATGATGATTATAATACGAAGAAGAAGTAAACGAGAAAGATTGAAGAAGAAGAACATGAGAAAGTTAGAAAAGAAGAAGAAGAAGAAGAAGAAGAAGAAGAGAAAGTAAATAAGAAAGATAGACCAACAACGGGGTTTCAGATGATCGTGAAGATCATTAATCGAGAGTTTGAGCCTCACTTGGTGTTTATACCTGTGTCAGCTAAACCTAATACATGATGCCGTCACTCAGAACAGGGTTTTGGGTCCTCTATACACGGTCGTAGGGGTGCAAAAGTGTATCAAAGGTGTTTCATGGGCGAAAACGCCTGACAAAGCTCATCCTTCTCCAGGTTTCCTCAGCCCTACACTTCATGCAGAGCGTTTAGCGGTGAGACATTGAATACTAATTTTGAAATCTTTGGTATGACTCGGTCGTGGATTGAATATGCGACCAACTAAACCGGGGCAAACACTGAACCACTAGACTGCTGCCATCGATAAGCGAAGGGGAATAACTTGAGAAAAGAGAAAAAAAAAGTAAGGAAAGGAGACAAAAAGGCGTACTAAAAATAGACAAAACAAATAAATTATACGCTCTCAATATTAGGCCTCGACCTAGAAGTGAAGCCATTTTTTATTTATTACTCCTTACTCTCAGCCTAAACAATTGCGTCTCGCTAAAAATAAATGGTGCAAAAGTCAATAAAATATATTTCCCTTTATCTCAAGGTCACCTTGCCTTAAATAGATAATAGACGGAGATTACCGGAAATTGTTGAAGATAGCCGAAGGGTGGAAAAAGTTCCACATACACTGCGCCATTATCCACCTTTAAATGACAGTCATAGTACAGTTAACTCCCTTTGATTGCTGCATATCGAGTACAGACTTCAGCCAGGGTTGCCAGATAGTTAAAGACGTTTCTGGCCAAAAACACATGAAATGACCCAAAATGACCAAACATAAAATTGTTACAACAGCAATTATCTCATTATTTATTTTCATTAGATGAAGTATTGTAAATTAGAAATATTGATTGAAAATATATCTTCAAGATTACTATTTACCGTCATAATAATTTTTCACTAGCTTTTTTAAATCTTAAATGCTCTGCCTGAGTTCTCTGAAGAGCAACTGGAAATTAAGATGAAGCTGAATAGTAATAGGAAAACAACAATAATAAGAATTGTTTATAAAATATTGAAATCCTGAATAAAAAAAAGAAAACTGGCCAAATCCAAAAATCAGATTCTTTTCAATGAGGCCAGATTTGTCGAATTTGGCTATAAAATGGCCTAAATGGTAACACTGTTGCAGGCATTAATCAATGCGTATGAATCAAGTAAAGGAAGTATTGGTTTAATCGAGATCATACACGTCTTTCAATTTAGAAAATTATGGTTAGGACAATGTTTTGAGCGTTTCTAGACAAAAAAAAAAAAATCTTGTATGTCTACTAAGCGTAACACCTTCAAAAGTTCTCTTGGGCTTTTCTTATCTTTCTTATGACACCTTTTACTAAACTGAGATAAAGATGCTCACAGACACAGCTCAAAGCTACTGTGACTTGTGATCTTTCGTTAAAGCGAAGTGGTGTTCAACGAAAGCTAGGGTCCTTGTAAAAGCGATGTTTCTGTTCAACCAATACAATTTTGGGAAGTTCGCTTCACACCACTTTTTACTTTCTACAAAAAGTGGAAATCGGAAATAATGTTCAGCAATTGCTTTGCAGCGAGCATAGAGGCAGCACATACTCTCTTCCTTTATTTCCTACGTCTCCACCCTCGATTTTGACGATCAAGCTTGGCATACCATTATCACCATTTTTAGCTCAGGGATACTCAATACATTTTATCATATACATTAAGGATTTTTTTGAGCGTTCCCAGTCTCCCAAATTACATTCTTCTATGTCTGTCAGTTCTACGCTAAGCTTAACACCTTTCAGAGCTCTCTTAGGCCTTTCTGATACCGTAGGACACAACTTCCTAATGAACAAAATGAATCGAGATAAAGCACAGATGCTCACAGACACAGATCAAAGCTATGGCGGCTGGAGGTCGTCATTATACACTCTAAATGACAGACTCAGTTCAGTTAACTCCCTTTGATTGCCTCGTATCGTCTCATAGCCTTCAGCATTGATAATCAACGTCTACGAGCTCAAGCAAAGGACTCGTTGAGTTAATCAAGATAGAAACACGTTTTCCCTTTTAGAAAATTAAGGTTAGGGCAATGTTTCAATTTTTATCCCATTTCCCCCAATCAAAGATCCAAAACGATCAATATCATTGTTCAATCAATATCAGCGGATTGTTCACCGTGGCTCAGTGGTAGAATGCTCACTTCGGATTCGATCAGTCGTGGATCAATCCATTGCCGAGTGATAGACTTTAAAAATAGTGCAAGAACTCAGATTGATGCCAAGGGCTTATGGCTAAATCATGGTTTTCCTAAGATCACCGAAGTTGGGTGACGTAGAGCCTGGTTATATAGATGATAATTTGGGGAATACCAGTTGCCGTTAGTGGGTTCTACTAACATTTACCCGTGTGTACCTACACTCTCCATGAGGGTACTAATAGAAAACAAAGATACATATATTTAGAAATTACCAAGTTTCCCCCCTCTATCTGAATATAGAGAATTCCCATAAAACCTTTCCGTAATCGGAAATGGCATAAAGCAAGTATCATAAATAATCTAGGAATTGTTTTGAGCGTTTCTAGACCCAAGAATTGGCGATGATGGCATGTTTGACTGTGTCTTTGGAGTAGGGCCAGCAGACTGTGACAGACGAGGAGAGAGGTTCACTGCGAAACAAACACAGAACGCTATTTTTGCTTTTTTGTTAAAGTGAAAATGTGGTTGAATGTGAACCTTCGAAATGTGGAGGATACCTATATCACGGTGTTTCAGCTAGTGTACTCTCGGGCCCCCCTTGGGTGTTTAAAAAACAAACAAACAAACAAACAAACTCTTTATTACATCCTCTGGGATACGTTGTGTTGATATTTTGCTTTTTATGTAATTGGTCAGACCATTACAGCGAGGTAAATCCGATCAATTTCTTGAAGATTGCCGGAAAAATACACGGAAATAGAGAATATAGCTATTTAGCAAGATTTGGATAACTTCTGTTGGTTGGATTTAGTAACCTAATAGGTAAGGCTGCAGCCAATGAAAAGCGTGCTCCCAAGGCTATGGGATACAATTTACGAATTTGGTCAGAGACTGATTCTTTATTTCCTATCGATGCTGCTTATCAAGGATTGAAGAATGACATGCAACAGATGCGATGAAAAGCAAGAGATAAAGATGAAAACTTAATATTTTCAGTATTTTCAGTATTTTCAGTATTTCAAAATTCAAGCAAATTCAATCCAATGCAGTGGTACAAATTTGATAGTTTACTTCCTAGCAAACAAACAAACACCCTTGGATATGTGACTGACCTTGGTGATAGTGTTGCCAAATATCGTCTGCTACTATAGCTAGATTGTCTTTTAGAATGGCAAAAACTCAACTAGATCTTTCATTTCCAGCTAACTTTCAAGCTAAAAATGTTATATATGTGTATCTAACATTTTTATCTATAAAATTAGCTGAAAATGAAAGATTTAGCTGATTATATATATATATATATATATATATATATATATATATATATATATATTCAAAACTCATTTATCGAAAAACATGACAATATAATAAGACTCAAGAACAACTCTTTGTTAAAAAAAATTTAACATTTGCTTTGAGATCTTACTGAAAAAATGGCACATTTGGCAAAAAAGCAGAAGTTATCTGGAATTTTACGCTTTGAATACTCTAAAATGGCTGAATTACACTCGCCTGCTCCTTCTTTGGTTGATAAAGTTCCAAGTCCCACGAGAGGAAAGTGATTATTTGTTAGACTACACCAACTCATAGAACCAAGAAGTTTGGATATTTGTCGAATAAGGAGGAATTAATAAAAAAAAATACCCCCCCCCCAAAAAACAAAGCAAAAAAAAAAGCAAAAAAAACAACAAAAAACAACAGGTCTGGTTAGTCACCCTATAACAAAAGTAACGTAACCAATGTCTTTTGGCAGCATGCCGTGGGAGTAATCAATTAAAAAATTGGAAATACTTTGATCAGTGAATAAGTTACTTTTCTTTTTTTTTGTTGGTGAGTGATCATAAAAACAAGTGTGACACAACCCAAGAACCCAATTCTGCATAAACTTACATTGCAAATTGAAGCCAGGTGCAAAAACCAATTTTGGGCGGTGTTTTGAAAAACAGAACTAAGTTTATTTCTAAACATGTAAGTAAATGTTTTGAATTTCAACCCTCTCGGTTCATTGGCATTTACGAGTGATCCATCCATCCATCCATACATACATACATCGCTCGCAAACCAGTTAGCCAGACCAACTTGAAAACAGACGAGACCTATGCTGACAGTTTTGGGTGACGGTTTCTCACAACAAAACCCTTTCCCCCTGCCAAGAGGCCATGGGCCAGCGTGGCTGGGTAAGGCCCATCACCCCCATGTTCTACGATATGGGGATTTGTAGTGGGCAGATATAGCTTTGCCTTCATATGTCTATTATGTATGCATCAACCTCAATGAGAAGTTCACCAGATAAAGTTCAATGAAGATGAGAATAGGAAAAAAAGAAAAAAAAAGAAAAGAAAAAGAAAAAAAAGAAAAAAAAAAAAAAAGAAAGATCCGTCACTCTGGAGGTGAGTAGATATGAACCCTTTCGAGACATATACATTCCGAGGTTTTTATGACTGCAGGAAATCTATTGCGTTGTGTAAATCTATTTTAAAAGTCTGTTGGGACGCATATGTCACGAAAATAAAGTAGATGAGATTTTCCAGCTTTTATATGCGCAGACAATAAGGATACGATAGTATGAAAGCTAGAGAGAAAACAGTTTTCATTACATGACTGAACAGGAATGACACGTTGGCAAACTTATCCGTCCATTAATCCTGCGTTTTTAGATGTCACAGGGCAAATCTATCCCATCATAATTCTGTAAAATATGGAATATTTTCGATTTGATAAATAAATAATTTACTTTCACGGCTAAATTAAAACGAACACATTTTTACTGTTTTAAATACCATTTCAAAGACTCAGACGCAGTAATTCATACCACCCTAATCAGTTAGTACGAGAGGCCCTGTAAAATAGTCGCACAGATTCTTCATCTTAACAAACGAACTTAACAGCATCAGGACTTGATCTGCTATGTCTGGGTAGTTAGTATGGAGGAAGTGTTGTTCCCAATATGATAGCAAGGTCACTTACCCTGATTAGAAGTGAGGTCGTTTACTCCAATAAGAAGCAAGGACACTTATTCTGATAGTAAGTGAGGTCACGTACACTAGATTTATAATTCCGCTGGATACTTTAACCTTAGTGATGTCAAGCAATTTTGCCAGGAAAAAAAGTTAAAACAAAGACAAAATATCGAGAAAAAAGCCAACAAGAATTGTTGCAAAGATAGCTTAGAAGAGAGAATCTTAAGATATTAAGAAGAAAAGCAAGCTATTATTGAAGGAATGTTATTTTGGAGAAAGGGAAATAATTGTCAAATTGTGATAAAAACCTACTAAAAACCAAGATGGAGGTAAAAAGTAATCAGAACTAAAACAATATATTGGATTACAGTTTTACAGAACGATTGCAAAAACAATCAGTGCAGGAATGGTTAACAAGTCAGTGATGTTGCCCATTACTACTGTAATGAGTTGTATCCTCAAAAATGTTCAAGAATTTTACAAAATCCTTAGGGATTTTTACAAAATCTCTAGTTTCACAATCTTACTGTAAGGTGATTTGGTTGTAACTCCTTAACCTCAGCGGAGAGGTATTGAATACCATTTTAAAGATCTTTGGTATAACTCAGCGATGGGCCACGGTGATCGGTCAAAGTAAAAAAGTAGTCAAAATTAGAATAATATTGGGTTTCAATACTCCATTTGATAATAATAAAAAAAAAAATGCTACAATTGGCAAATAAGTTAAAAGAGAAAAATCCACTGATCCATCACTGCAATCTTTACGCAGATGTCTGAAGGAGATCAAATCAGATTTAGTTTAAAAGGAAAGATCTTCCCGAACTCAAACAGGAATGACGAAACAAAGATGGCGCTGAAATGCCATCTGCTAAAAAAAACACAAACAAACAAAAAAAAAAAAAAAAACAAAAGGAAAATAGAAAAGCTCTCCTCTTAGTACAAACTTTGCTTTAGTTTTTTTTCTGTCTTTTGGTTGTCTCAAATTGTTCTAATTTCCTATCGTTGTCATATATTTTTGTATTTGAAGGTGCGTTGGATTGATTTTGATTATTCGCTGTTTTGTCTTCTAATAATATTTATCTTCTACGATTTTTACAGTAAATTTATTCAGAAATTAAGAACCTTAATAGGTTAGTCTTGAAAAGGTTAACCAAGATTAGCTTAGTCTTGCTAAAGATTCGAATTCGCCGGATGATAGTTACACAAGAAGATAGGAGTCAAGTTCACTTACTCCGATAGGAAGCGTGGTCAACTACTCCAGGTTAATAATAATTCCTTAGCTCATGACCCACAAAATTTCCTTTAAATTCATTGAGGACTTTTGGAGGTATTGTGTAGAGACAAATAGACAGATATGAGCGAATATATACAAGTGCCCATACCTGACGAAACAGTTTTAAAAAGTTGATATTTTCGATATCTTCAGAGATACACTGCCCAATTGTTATTCTGAAGCTTGAACACTACACACTATGATTCATAGAGTGTTCAAATTTCAAAATAAAGAAAATACTGAGCTTTAATGTAGTTCTAAAAATAACAAACATTTCAACAAAAAATGGTCCGTAGGGCACTTATCATGGCCACTTATATTCCTTTTCCAAATTTGTAGGCAGAGGTAAATGGAACTGATAGAATAGTTGCAAATATAGAAAAGAAAAAAATCTTTCGATTTTAAGAAAGAAAAAAAAACCTAAAATTTGAAGGAAAATAATTCGGAGAAAGAGAGATTAATTGGCAGATGAGTTACAAAGAAAAAAAAATCCACTGATCCATCACTGTCATTTTTACGCAGATGTCTGAAAGGAGATCAAATCAAGTTTAGTTAAAAAGAAAAGTGCTCCTCCAAGTCAAACAGTAATAATGAAACGTTTCAAAGATGGCGTCAAAATGTCGTCTGCTAGAAAGGAAAAATAGCTGGGGCGAGCTAAGCAACCAATGGAAAAAATTGAGAATCATTCTTCTTAGTCCAATATTTAATTTTGTTTTTAATGTCCTTTTGTTGTCTCAAATTGTTTCAATTTCCGATTTTTGTCAGCCCTTTTTTTGAAGGTGCGTTGAATTATTGATTATTAGCCATTTCGGCTTTTTAGATCAACTAGCATCTCTAGGATCGAATGCCATAACTGACTGACGGGTTGACATACCGAAATGACAAGTCAAGTCCCTTGATCATTATTGCCAATCTAGATATTTTTTTGATTGCATCTTGATACCAGAAATTGCTCTTTAGATGTTTTTAATGAAATAAGTAATATCTTCATTCAATCTGTAATAATAGAATAAGTAATATTTCTAATAAGTAGAGTAAATGAAACAAATGTCAAAGATTAAAGTCACATTTCATTTATCAATAATAAGTAAAATATTATCTAGATTTTATATGTCTGTCTGAACAATGTAGATGTTGCTAATTATTCTACAATATTTTTTGTCGCAATTTTAGATGTAAACTTGAAAGTAATGCTAGCAACACTGCCCCTCCTAGATCTTAACACAAGAAAAGACTAGAGCATTTATGGTCTGACTTTCAGGCTTGTTTTTGTTTTTAATGTCTTTTCGTTGTCTCAAATTGTTCTAATTTCCGATCGTTGTCAGACATTTTTTTTTATTTGAAGGTGTGTTGAATTATTGATTATCCACCATCTTGGCCTTTTTATTTCTTTCCGCTTAACTCTTTTCTCCTAATGAAATGGACGTCGGTTGCAGTTTGTCTTTTTGTTCCTGTTTCTCTCAATTTTTATCTCGTCTATTGTTTCTCTATTTTGAATTTTGTTTGTGTTTGTAATACAAGAAATACCATTTCGTCTTGAAGTTTCTTGGTCATTATCAATCCCACAATGCTTTGAATGAAGACAGCTGAAAAACATACGCAGGGTCATGTGCTTAGATACAACGATACCTTGAATGGTGCGCTGTTGATTAGCGTAGGTTTTGATGCAGTACAGTTTAGGTATTGCTGTACAAATTTGTGTAACGAAGTATAAATAAAAAAACGTTGTATTATAAGACCTTGAATAGTGTGGTTTTGATCAGTTCAGACAATTTTGGAACGTATTAACTGCACGAATCAAGGTATATCTGCATTTACAAAATTTGACATCCTCTGGTCTGGGCCCGAACGGAATTGGGAATAAAGGTAGGAAGATTGTGTTAAGCCAAACCCTCAAGTTGAGAGCGTCGACCAGATTTGAAAATCACCATTGGAGATCTGGTTTTACTTAGGCACAGACGAAAAATAAAAATATATACATTACCGTGCATAAATGAGTGCCCCCACCATTTTTATTTATCTATAGAAAGCTAATTTCCTTCTAAATCAAACATAGCAAGATTTCATTATTTCTAAAGGAACACTACGTAAACCAAACAGATATCATTAGGTCAAAGACCAAATCTTACAGCATTGAAGCTCTGTTGCCAAAAGTATGTTACCGTCCAAAATAAAAAAAATAAATACTTTTGGCAACAGAGTTTCAATGCTGTAAATTTTGGTAATAAATAATACCTGACCTGATAATATCCATTTTGATTGTATAATACTCCACCAGAAATAATAAAATCTTCTAAGTTTTGTTTAGAAGAACATTAATTTTCTATCAAAAAGGGAAAGGTGTATTCAGGTGGCGTTGTATGCTAATTTAATTCCCACTTTCAGAATGCCATCTCCTCATCAAAAATATGTATGTAATTAAAAATAGATGGCACATCCTAACATTAAAACCTGAACATAGAGAAATCTTTAAGGAACCAAGGATCCTTTCTTTCAGTGGACCCTTTAATACTAACCTAATCTGCTGCAATACCATAACGGATAATAAAATACAAATGAGCCCTGAAGTATGAAATTCTTCCAACCATGCAAAAGCCAAAAATATCCATGTTCTAATCACTTTGAACTCAACAATACTCTTGAACACCTCCATAAACACAGATGCAGAGCTAGTTCCATCAATTTTATCAATTTTCTAACAATAGAGCAGCATTTTTGCCTACTCAATCATAATTTCTACAATGATGATAAATTCACCATCACCGGAAGGATAGAGAATATTACACCTAAGAAGGTCACAAAAATTCTAGAGGATCTTGAAAACATATGAATATTTCTTCTACGAACTCTTTCCCCTGATAGACTAAATAACCTGACACGTAACTCCAGACCATAAGATTAGCAATATTTCTACATAATACTCACGTCTACTCCTAACTCACACACCTATAAGACAACATACTACAATGAGAAACACCTGATTTTTTTCCAAAGCAACCCTAAGCAAACACTATCCACCCTCACAATGACGAATAGAAAATTGTATTAAAAAAATGAAATAGATATAAATGAAAATTACAATGTAAGAACCTCAAATCATAAGAATATCCACAATATTATTTAATAATGTTCTTCAACATCTCAAGATTCCTATCCGTGGACCCTTTCTAGTTTCAATCCCCTCATTAAGTACAGAAGATCTTGTAAACTCTGCAACTGCGAACGGGTTCAAAATCAGAAGAAACCAAATGAAATAGACTTGGAAGAGCCCCAACCATGAATCCAAAAACAAAATATAACATCACCATCGACCTATTCAAAAAGCTAGTGAGATCATCTCTAGGAAACTAACCATTCTATTCAACTTATGCCTAAAACAAAGTAAAGTCCCAGAAGATTGGAACACTGCAATCATAATGCTGTAACATAAAAAAGAAAACCCGAATAACTGCAGATCTACTCAATTGCATCTAAATACATTTAGGACAACAAATCTCCACGAAATCCTGGAGAGAAGAAATGAAGCAAAATATCACTCTAGGATGGCAAGCTGAAATATGGAACCTTACCAAGACACAGCCCCTCAGACTGAGAACAATGCAACCTCCAGATGAACCTCACAAGAAGAGATCACAATACAGCGCAATGCATTGAGAAAAATAGAGGCAGCACTCTCCCATTGCACAAAAAGGCAAGGATTGGGCTTGCACTGGCGCCATCGCATAAGCCATCATCGGTCATATTGCACCGGCGCAAAGCTACTTAAGTATGTACTACGAACAGGTACTTCACTTTTTTTGCCTATTTACTTTCGCCCACACAAGAGAAAGATGTGGCACAAGGTCGTTTTTTATTGTGGGGTCCTAGTCCAGGTTCTCGGCAAAAATTGCTCCAGTCCCCGTAACCAGTGTCACGAAGGCTTACGCTTAGCTATCATCAGTCACGTCATTACATGGGCACAAAAATACCAAAATATGTACCTTGAACAGATACCATACTTTTAGCGTAGACAGAAGTGCCAGGGAGTGACACTTTGATCTTAGGTATAGTATAGAGATACTCTTATTCAAGACGGAAATTCCGATTCATACAATCAAGTCATTTTTTTACAGGTACTATACCAGTATGCTTATAGTATTGAAAGTACTTCCTTTTTGTATATTGGTACTTACACATTTTACTTGGAGTATTTGAAAAAAAAAAAAAATGGAAACTAATTTAACCATACGAGCTGTGCCAAAGTATCAATACTCCAACTGTTCATCCCCTTTAAGGTTTTCTTCACTTGTTGAAAACGTAGATGTACCATTGTTTATCTTCTTTGCCTCTATAAAAAGTGTCCTAAAATGAAAATTGCGTTTTTTTATTGACAATCGTGCACGCAGTTTTCTCAGGCTTTCCTGGCGTTTTCAACATGAGTTGCGCATACCACGCGAGCTGTGCACCGA